>VYZW01062842.1:76822-115343 GCA_013401315.1 Balaeniceps rex
CTTATTCATAAACTTGTCAGCCTGTGTTTCTGACAAGAATAATAGCTTTGTTTTCATGGGATTTTTGGCCAGATTGTGTAGTACTATATGCCCCTAGGGTAGGGATAGGCTTCCGTTGGGTTTAGTCCTGTGCTAAAATATGCTAGTTACACAAATGGCCTGGTACAACTAACCCAAGTATAAAGTTCAAAACTGGTCCTGCTGTAGATAACTTAGACGTCTTTTCACTGAAGGCACAGAATGGCTGCCATATGCAGGGGGTCTTGATGGACCAGCGCTCTTCAGTTTAGGAAAGAAGTGGCTAAAGCAGGAGGTGAGATAGATAGTTATAATCAAGAGTGCTGTGGTGATGCTGAATAGAGAATGTTTATTCATAATATTTTATAAAGCAACAGGGATGTTGCTTTATAATATTATGCTGCATAATATTTTATAAAGCAGTAGGGGANNNTTTATAAAGCAGTAGGGGATGCCCAGTGCGATATATTCAGCTGCAGGTTTTAAAAGAACAAATGAAAATACTGTTTCACACTGCATCAATTCTAGCTCCAGAAGAGACCAGACAAATTCAAGGAGGGAAAAGTCCATCAAGGACTGTTAGACGTTTTGATCATGATGCAACCTCCACCACTCATTAACAGCTTCCAGCAATGACAAAGGGTATTGTGAATTTTCTCAGTTCCTTTGAATCTTCCCTGAGTACCTGTGCTTGCTGCTGTCAGAGGCTCGGCCTTGGTGTCTGCCTTGCTCCATTACTGAAGCTCTTAGCTTGTGATGCCTGGCAGCTGTTACTGACAGGATTGTTTGGGGAGAGTGCGTTTTGAATTAGAATATTAAATCATAGAAAATGGGATTGGAAAAGGTCTCAAGGGCCAACTAGTCTTTCCAAGACAAGATCAGGTGTATCTGAAAAATTAATGAGAAATACTTGTCTAGTCTTTTCTTAACAGTCTCAAATGCTGGTGGCTAACTCCCAGTAGCCAAGCTATTCCAGAGCCTCACTACCCTGTTGCTACCAAATTTTTCTGACATAAACCAAAACTTCCCTTTCTACATCATAAGTTTCTTTTCATTCTATCTATGGTGAATACAGAGGACACTTTGGTTTTTTTCTGCTTGCACCTGCCCTTCAGAAGTTACACAGTTGTGTATCTTTGTGTGCTCCACAAGACTGTGGACACCAGCTGGCTGAATGGAGATGTACAGGAGTGCTGTGCAAAATATCAGGGAGCAAATCCTCTATTTCCTCCAGTGCCCAGGCACCTAGGATGAAATAGAAAGAAGCTTCATCCTGCAGTGCTCAGGCAATGTGTCTAGGCAGTTTAAGTGAAGATCAACAGACTGTCTGGAGGGCACTGCATAATTAAATTCCAGTTGGATTTTTGCTAGTGGTAGGCTACAGAACTATTGACTTTTTCCCCAGCAATGTAGCCAGGGCCCGGAGGAATGCACATGAGCATATTTGTTGGGATGCGTGGGAGAGGATGGTACTTTCACTGAAAGCCGTGAAATCAGCAAGCAACTTTATCTAAGAATAGTAATGATACAGAGTTAATTAGAGGGGTTATTATCAATTAATTTCTCTAAGACTTTTCTTGTTGTTTTTTTACTCTTACTGGAGCTAAGTAACTCTGCATTGGTTTCTGAAAGCAGCAGGCATAGTTAATGTTGATATGAAAGCACTTTCCTAAATGGCCAGGCAATTCTAGCGAAACCATAGTGGCTTGCAAATGTCTCCCCAGCTAGCTATAGCACACACTCTACCTGAGTATCTTGGTGTGCTGAGAGAAGAGGGCTTGGCCCCTTGAGGTAAAGGGTCCGTTTTCTTTAGTAGATATAGGATCCACTCAAACTTCATACGCTTTAGAGGGCGACATACTCAGGCACATATCAGTCAACCTCACGTTTGACCCTGTGGAGAGGGCAGGCTGCTCATGACATTAATGCGCACAGTATGGAGAAGAGCATTGGAGGCGTCAAATCACTGTTAATCATTCAGATAAGATTTGAAATCAAATCTCTTCACCTCATTTAAATCAGGAGTGCTTTAAAATCACATGGCACTTTTAGTAGAGTCAGCCAAGTTTCATTCTGCCTCTTTAAGTAGTTCTTGTAGTTCTAACTCTGACATGCTGAACTGCTGTATGGCATTCCTATAAGCTGTTAAACATCTGTCTCTTTCACTTCAGAGCTGGCTGCGTTTCAGTACTGGATGAATGATGCCTATATTCACAGCTAATAAGTGCTTTGAGATCCCAAGTATTAGCTGTGCAAAGGCACGGTACCACAAATGTCTGCAATTCTTTGCAACATATCAAGTGAATACTATTCCCAAGAGACTGAAGCCTAAGAGATCCCGTAGGACAAAGGACACAGAGAAATGTGATTGATTGTAATGAACTTGTTTGTGTATGTGTCACCACTTGTCTCTACTGAATAAAATCAGAAGTGTTAAACACTCCATTAACACAAATTACAGGGTCCTATTCTTCTGGAGTGAGACAATAAGGCCTACACCTGCTAGTACTGTGAAGTTCTTCGTGATCCCAGTGTGCAGCTCGGTGACAGACATCGTAGGCTTGAGTGGTCTTGGATTTGTTTCAGTATCCTAAACATTTCGCAAATTAGATAGAATTGGTCAAATGTACTTCTGTGGCAATTCCATTGGAATCAGTGGAAAGATGCCAGGGATGGAGCCTATTACCAGAGTAAGACAAAAGATGTTAAGTAAATATGAGGGATAAAATCGTGGTACTATCAAAGTAACTGTCAAGTCTTTTATGAATTTAATGGAGCCAAGATTTTAATGTAGTTAACCATAAATACAGCAGTCTTCAAGGTGCCTATCTCCTGTGTGAGCATGGGCACTATACAGGGATGTCATGCTGATGTTTGGAATTGATCTCATTACAGAGTCCATCTTTACCCAAGCAAAGTGTTGTTAGAAGCTGTTCATACAATGTAAATACTATTTCTTTTTATGTTGCTGTAACCCTCCCAGGTGGCTTTGAACCACTGTGTCCTGAAGAGAAAGACAAGGAGTCTGTACAGTTTTGCACCAACAACACTGGCCCCCAACAGCTTGGCGTAGGAGGTGAATCATAGAATCATAGAATGCTTTGGGTTGGAAGGGACCTTTAGAGGTCATCTAGTCCAAGCCCCCTGCAGTGAGCCGGGACATCTTCAACTAGATCAGGTTGCTCAGAGCCCCGTCTAACCTGACCTTGAATCTTTCCAGGGATGGGGCCTCCACTACCTCTCTGGGCAACCTGTTCCAGTGCTTCACCACCCTCATTGTAAAAAATTTTTTCCTCCTATCTAGCCTAAATCTCCCCTCCTTTAGTTTAAAACCATTACCCCTTGTCCTGTCACAAGAGAAGTAGGACCATGTTTACTGTTACCTTAACAGACCAGGTTAGGATGGAATGAGTCCACTTCCAAATCAACATTTGGAATTAACACTTTGTTTGATGAAGTATCAAATTAATGAAGACTTTGCTCATTGCAATTTGAAGGGTTTCCAGCTCAGCCAAAATGCAGCTCTTCATTGTATTATTAAAATGTTATATCAGAGCTCAGTTAAGAGGAAATCACCTGGTTCCGAGTCACCAGCATCTCTTACTACCAACCACAGGAGCCCAGGCTGGCTCATTACATATCTTTTGAATCATTTCACAGGCTGCCGTAAATGCATCAATCTATGATCTCTGAACTGTTTTCATATATATCAGTAAGTCAAAGTAAGTGACTCAGGGTTCCCAACCAGTCATGTTTCTGCCAGTGAAATTGTACCTATATCCATTTTCTGTATTTGCAGCATGATGAGAGCCAAATCTGCTTTAGAAAAGCTTTTTAGTGTCGGTAACTGAATGAGCTTCGGAATAAGGTCATTTTCCTGTCTAAAGGCAGGATCTCCTCTTATTTGGGAGTGGGTCTCCTATGACGAGAAGATGCCTGTGTTTTAACTTTTGCCTGCCTCCTCTCCCCAGTTTCTGCCTGCTCCCCAGTCCTCTCCAAACACTGGCGTTCGGAGAGAGTGTAACCAGAGAGCCCTGGAGGGGGATGCCAGAGAGCTTGAGGGACTCATAGTACAAGCCAGTGCCATTCACTTCTTATTCCCACTTATTTCCACTTAGCGTAGGATGCTCCCACCTGACAGCTGGTTTGTGATATGTGAATTCAGTCAGTGACTCTCAGTTTAGCTAGCAGAAGACAGGTGTCCACAGCCCATCAAAGCGGGGGACAAGATTGACCATGGAGATGGGAACAAAAGCAGGTCTCTTCAGGTCAAAGTGATGTGTACTGGTAGGGCTGGTGTGCATAGAAAGTCTGTGCTGTCCTTGTCTTACAGTTGGAGAGAGAAGTGCTCTCTCATAACAACTTCCCTTATTGCTAAACTTCTTGTTAAAAATGTTAGAGTTAAAAATACCTCAGATGTTTCCTCTACAGGCAGGAGAATGATCTGAGCTATAATAATGTTTGCTTTGTTCCTCCCGCTCCCCTTCATCCTCCTCCTTCCCCTTCCACCCCACCCAGATGGCTGGGGCTGCACCAGACAAAGGCAGCAGCCCTGCTGATCCCTCCTTCAGCCCAGCTATTAGCATCAAAGAACAAAAGCAAACAGCACCGGCTTGCTGCTCAGCCCTTTACAAAGGAGCAATAAATGGACTCCTGTGTATAGGATAAAGCAAACTCTGCCTTGTCTTTTGTTAAGAGGCAGACCTTTCTGTGTTTGAAGTGCTCTGAGCTGGAGAAAGTGGAGAAACCTCCATCTGCACAGCACTAAGTCCCATGGTCAGTGGGCTTTTTGTTAGCCATGGTTTCAGCATGCTCCCTGTTTAATCAGGGAACGCTGTACCTCCTCAGTCCCTGTGGCAGGTAGGAGTCCCTATGGGGGGAGGAAGGTAGTGCTGATGGAAGAGGAAGAGAGTGGGGATGTGTTTTAAACAGTCCTTTTGAAACAAACCAGAAAAACATGAAGAGAATTTGAGAGAATCTGCCTATTTGCCATCTCTATCTTCTACCTTTCTTGAGGCATTAGATTTCTTCTAATTGTGGAGCCACCAGCCATAAGGTACTGCATCAGAGACTTCCTATTAAGGGTCGCTTTTGTTGATATATGCAACCACAGTTTTAGTTGTGCACCACAGTGGAGTGGCACGCCACGCTGCAGAGATGTTACAGGGTTTCCTGTGAGGACTTGCATGGCAGTTTCAATTGTATGCCACAGTGGTATTTGTTGTAGGGTGTTTTGTGAGGACTGACTGGCTATGTGCCATTTTTGTCTTCACATAGAAAGCAGTGCTTTCTCATGTGTGTTTTAAAATAAAAACCAAGTACTTTCACCATTTAAAAATCAGCATTTGCCAGCAGATGCCACATGGGGGGGTGTCTGCAATACAAGAAACTCCCTTTGTATTTAGTTGGGGAAGTAACACTAATGACCTGATCTGCCACATAGGTAAATACTGCAAAAGTGTCACAGAGATGCAAACAGTGAAACAAGTGTATACAGAAATTGTGTTGGGTGGAGACTTTCCAAAAAAGATACAGCAAAAAGAAAGCTAAGAGTAAAGCCAGTCAGGATTGGGGATGCCTGCTCTTAGGGACATCAGAACAAAAATATGGGTAAAAGGAAATCCCCTTGCTGTCTGCCCCCTGTTACTTGCCATTGAGAAACTACGTTTTAGAGATGCTTGTGTAGCTCTTAACACTTCATTGTTCCCCTTTTTAACAGCTTCATGACCTGTTTAATTCACGCACAGTTAAATAAGTATTATTTCAAGCAGTGTATCAGTTACAGCCCACTGCCTCTTCTCTTGTTTGCTTAATGTGTTTATCCCTTGCTCACCCTTGGTTAACTCTTTCCTTTGCCCTTTCTATCTGCTGATCCTTTTTATTCCCTAAACATCCCACAGATTTCTTCCTGGAGGACAGACACCCTGGTGAGGCTGCCTGCTGTTCCCTGGCCCCCAAGGTAGCCAGGGCTGCAGCTGTGCCCACTCCTTTGTCAGGCACGCAGGGAGGCTGAGAGGACAACACAGGTCTAGAGCTTTGTACCTGCTTAGAGTAGGCTTTGGGGCAGCTGCTGGATTATCGGAAACATTTGCGGTACCTTATGGTGCTCCCTTCTCCCTCTTCTGAAATGTATGATCATCTCTGACTGCCACTGATTTTCCCAAGCAGCACCTCAGCTCAAGTCCTAGATGTGGACCTGTAAATTCTTTGGCATTGTGCTCACATTCTGCAGAGGTGTTTAAGGGTCTGCTCCTTCCTCCTGCACCTGCTGTCCCCTCCTTTTGCCTTTCATCCTCAGTGCATGCATTGCTGCCTGACACGTGTTTTCTTTTTGTACCTAAAAATAATTACTTTCAGGCAAACTTTCAGTGCTAACTGTCCTTCCAGGCTCGCATGCCAAGACACCAGTTCTTAGATACAATTATGTGTTAAAAGAGGAAAGGCAACAAATAACACTCATCAGATCTGACATATATGTTTAGTAGAAACTACAGAAATTAAATGAGTTGATGCAACAGTCCCTCCCCTCTTTGTGCATTGTTTTATTTAGGTTATTACCTCCTTAGGGAAGGATGGCTTGATATATGTGTGATATACCACAGGGACTTTTACTCAAATGATTCTGGAGCCATTACAAAGTAGTAAACAAAAAGCAACAGAAAGTGATAAACAAAAAGCAATGTGCACAGGAATCACTCACCACTGAAATGCAAGTGTCTCGGGAAGACAAGTGGCATCGGTTTCACAGCATCACAGCTGGTTTGGACAGAAAGGGGCAATACTGATGGAAATTGGAGGGGATATTTGGGGAAGGAGAATACATTCTTAGACCTTGGTGTGTAGCCAACGCACCCAGCATGTCATGCTCCTAGACTTGTAGCAGAAGTGGTCTGGGACCTGTAGTAGTCCAAATTGTTAACGTATTGCTTTGAAGTCTTACTGGAAAGATGATACCTGCAGCAGCACAACTCCTGGGCAAGGTACAAGCCTCCAGGGAAGAATGCTACCTATGGACCTGGCCCCACTGTTTCCTCAAGCAAGTTCATCTTTCTCTTGGGAGGGCTGCCTTGGAAGAAGAATATTGCTCTAGTCTAATCCCATGAGATTTCAGGGGTTTCTCCCTCATGGTGTTATGAGAAGTGTAGCTGTTCAGAGCAAGACTAAACTTGGGATGATAAAAAAGTTACGAGAGGCATTTTTTAAAAGTACATTCTCTGGGATTGGTGGACTCTGCCCAAAACAGACACTACATTGAAAGATACGCCTTTTCTGTGATCGATACTATCGCTTACATAGTCTTATGTCACAAAGAGAAAAAATACTGAATGGCATTTGGTCTGAATTCAGCATCTTGTGAAAAGGCAACGTGTGGGATGTGCAAGCCTCTGGCACTCCTTCTCCCCCACCCCTGCTGCTGTCTGCAATGAAGGATGTTGTTTTGGGAATGATGGGCAGGAGGAATGAAAAGGAATGGGCTCTCTTCTAGACTTCGAGACTATGTTGAGTGTCTTGTACCTGGTCATAAATTCATGTGGCCCCTCGTAAAAGGGGAGCAGGTTCTCGTCTTTTTTCTGAAAACTTGCTTGAATTTATGTGCAATAGAAACCTACTGCAGGCAGGTTGTTTTTTTATTTCTTTCTTTTGCATTTGTGTGTGAAAAACAGTAGAGTATTTTAACCAATATTCTTACAGGAACTGATGTGGCTTGGGTCTATCTGATTCCAGGAACTCTCTCTCCGGACAGATATGACGGTGGATTCACTTTTACATGCACAGCGGAGAGGGAGCCAGTGCCTCCTCCCTTGCATGGCTGGGTGCTTGGCTGCAGATGGGTGGCCTTCAAACAAACCTAATTACTTCTGGTTTTGCATGAAATTGATTTCCATGCAAGGATGCTGAGTTTCTGTGTGCATCTCTAATGGCTTTTCTCTCTTCTCTCTCTCTCTTTTCCTTTTCTCCCTTCTGCTTGCCATGAAAACACCTCAACAGATGTCAATCATATTCCAGGTAAGTGTTGCTTTTGCTGAGCTGAAAGGCTGCTCTTTTAGGAGGGGTGGTGGGCAGTTACCAGGGGCAGAAATCTCATCCTGCTTCCTGAGAGCATACAGAACAAATCTTCATACTGGACATCACAGGGTCTGGATTGCAAAGTCTTTGCTAAAAGGAGGGCTTCATAGTAGCAAAGGTCACAAACTTCCCTCTTCAGAGATTACATTGTGTTGGTCAGTTAAAGGGATGTTTTCTGAATGACAATTACATTAGAAATGGTTGCTTGTATTGCTAATTACCTGGCATTGAACATTGCATTATATACAGTTTATTTCTGATACATCTGTGTGTAGTTTGGCATACAAATCTAGTTCAGTTATTTTCCTTCTACTGCAGTCTACTCCATTTGCTAGTCCCACTGATAACCTGTTGTGTTTCATTTCTGCTAATTGTTGTTTTATTTTAGGTTTTAAAAACCAGTGAGTATCTTTCTGGCCAAATGTGAACGTGTGATTTTATTTAGGTATCAAAACTTTAATTCTCAACAGGGCACAAATGATTCATTTAAAAGGAAAAAAGAATGTGTGTTTTATGTGCTTGTTTATTTGGGGAGTTCTTACTCAAGGAAGTATTTTACCACAGAGAACTCCAAGCCTCCCTCCTCAGATTGCTCTCTCGTTGTCGAAAGGATCTGAGTCCTCCAACTTCAGCTACAAGGGTTAATCGAACTAGACCACCTTACTCTCTAGTCCACATCATCTTGCCACTGAAGCTTAAGAAACTAATTTTTACCTAACGCTCAGGCAGCTCCACCTGGTTTACCATTATGTGAAATGGAAATGAGAGCCCAGGTAAGCTACTGGCATTGCCCTGGATGGAGTGGGATGATGGGAGAGTCAAGGCTCTTTTCCTTCTCAGCTTTCTGCATAACTTTTGCTAAATCCGACCTGGACCTGGAATGAGTTCGCCATTGTTTGCTTCCTTTCTACACTGGGATAATCAGATTTTTTGGAACACTTCAGAGAGATGCAGTGAAAGCCAGCCGGTTGGGTAATTTCCCTGCATATTTAGCCTTTTGGCTTCTCTCGTCAGCCCCCTTTTTGTTCTGCTGAGGTTCTTTGCATTCTGTGCGCATCTTAGCTGGCAACAATGGGGATGGAAGTGGCCAAATGGCAAATGTTGCCTGGCATGCATTGGAAAGAAAGGCTCTGTCAACTGTAACATTGAATCTTTTCAGCGACCCACAGGGCTGAACATGTACCTTCTCTGCTTCAGTCTGAGGTGTCCAGGAACTCCTGTCTCCTCTCATCTTGGCAGGATCTGACAGGACATGCACCAAGGGCTCAGGGTCACAGGTCTCTCCACCACATCCTGAAGCTGTTGGTGTCTGTGGCAGAGGATGATGGTTGAATTGGGAAGGCATGGCCTTGCTATGCTCTGCCAGTAGGACTCATCACGTTATGCCACAAACGAGTGTTGCCTCGAACAACATCAGGGCCATCTCCAAGGCTTGCACAGTGTGCAGGGGATGACGGCATCCCTAGTAGGCACCCAAGCAGAGGTGGCACAACCAGGACAGGACCATGCTACTGCTACTGTGGGCACCCTGGAGCGGTCCATCCTTCTGCTCGCTGAATGGACTCTTCTGCCCCACTGCCCTCTTACTCTCATAATTTATATGCTTGGATGTGCGTTTTTTATTCTCCCCATCACTCATACATGTGTTCTTGTTCTCAGGACTGCTATGTGGTTTCTCACATGGATTTCTGGTCACATGTGAATGCTCTTTTCCATGTGCTCTCGCACTCGTCTGTATGATTTCAGTCTGACAATTACCCATACCTCATTACTGGGCTCTCTGACTGTTTACTCCGAGGCAGTCTAACCCCTTTGCTCAGCTGCCCCTGGGGAGAACACTGGCATTGCTGTTTGACTGGGCAGTGACGTGGACCACAGGGAGGGTTTGGGTGTGCACTTCTGCTCTGCCTGGCTGTGCAGAGGCCGCCTTCCTATTTGGCCATCCAGCTATCTGTATTGTGAGGACAGAACCCTGGGCCCCTGTCAAAATGGTTACTTTAACCATCCACTGTTTGCAAGACAAATTAGGGGTTTTATGAGCTAGTGGTAACTATTTACCCACAGGCAGCAGAAGGGCTGTAAAGAGCCCATTGATTAACTGAGTGTTTTTTATTGTTGAATAGACTGGTGAGAACTAATTCCCCAGTGAGAGAAGGTAGCTGTGAATAGGTTGGGGCTGGCAGCAGTGGGGACCACAGGGCTCTGCTGGGCGCAGTTCCTGCAGGATGCAAAGAAGTTGGTCTTGTTCAAAGTAAGCAGAAATGTGTAGTATGAGCCTTCCCTGGCTGTGAGGTCTCTGCTTGTGAAGAAGGGGTACTCCGGCAACAGGGGCTAGTGTGCTATGCTCCTTTCAAGAGCCAACTGAAGATCCCATCTGGCTTATTTCACAAATGAAAGGAGTTTGTCAGATGTTAGCCCATCTGCCCTGCAAATGTTAGGGCCCCAGTCACAAAACACCACCACCACACTGTAAGCAGCAAAGTCAAGTATTTAGAGCAGGGCCCTGGAGCTGGGACTCTTGCTGTCTGTACTCAGCTGGGTCACTGACTCACTGTGTCGTATAGAGGAGAAATAACTTCTCCTTTCAGTACTTCAGTTTTCCCTTTGGGGGTTATAGCTACAGCCTCACTTCACCTTCACAACATGCTTAGAGATCTTGGGCTGAACGTTATGGAGGTTAAGAGCCTTATTGGAGGGATTAAGTGCCTTGTCTGGGGAGTGGTGTGCAGCACAGACCAGAATGGATGCCTCTGTCACCTCTGCACAATATCTGCTCCTTTCTTCACACCTTCTACTCTTTGCCAGTGGTCTAGGTTCTGAAAGACAAATTGTTGGGAAAAGACCAGTAGATCAAGGAGCAAGTGATAGGCTTCTGTCTCACTTAGGGTTTTTTTAGTGGAAGAATATATGCAGGAGAAAGAACTAAATATGGGTCCTTGATATTATGGTGACTGGTACTGATACCTGGGGGATGTCCAAGTTTAAATAGTGATTTCCCTATTCATGCCAGGCTTATCCCTTTTGTGGGAGAGATCTTCAGATGTTCATGGGGAGGACGCTAAGAGATGAAGTTCTGGGCATTTTGCTGTCATGATTTTACTGCTGACTAGAGTTTGCATGTAACTGAATGGACACAGCCCAGTAGAAATGACCTAGTTAGTTGGGGCCCTGAGGAAAAATTAGTTCTTGTTTGCCTGAACAACTCCTTCATAAGGATACAGAGATCCTTGAAGGCACAAGCATACTAGCACTTTTTTGATCCAGGTCTTTAATCTTTCAAACTCTATCTTGTAATGCTTCTTTCCCTTCTTTATCTCAGGGCTGCTGTTTTAGTCTGTCTCCCTAACTCCATGTCATAGGGTCATTTAAGCAGCACCTGTATGCTAGCTTCTGCTTCCTTGAAGCTGAACTCTGCTTTTTCGGCATGAAAATATGTGAATTGTGTTTCAGCCCATCTGAAGTTTGCTATTTGCAGAAGGTACTAGGTCAGAGTAAGAATCCACCCATGCCGTATCTTCAGTGCCACTCACGTAGGTGTTTGAAACCAGTTTGTACAGGCTTATGTTCCTCTTCGTAGGTGCCACCATTGTTTTCATTCTTGCATGCCCTTTGCACAGGCATTGCCCCCACATCGGATTCTCTTGCATTGAAATGTGAATGTTTTTCAGCTCCACGCACACCCATTTGCAACAATATGGCAGTAGTGGTCACTGGGGTCAGAGCAAGAATTTATCTAGCCCAGAAGCATCTTTTTATGAAAATAGATACTTTGGAAGAAGTTTAAGAAACTATGTTAGCATTGGTCTTGTCCTGATAAACCTTTGTGATTTGGGGTAGTCACTGTTTTAAGGGCTTTCTGACCTGATATTGTGTCCAGATTGTGGTGTTCTACAGTCAGTGATGGACATATTTTCTCTGGACATGTCCAGTGTTTGTTTTTCTTTATCCACTTATATTTTTTAACTCCATAGTATCTTGTGATAACAAGTCCCATTGTTTAATCATTCAAATGTGGAAAGTACTTTCTTTCACTTGTTTTTACACCTGTTACTTGAGAATTTCATTCAGTGATTCCTACTCCTTGTGTTCTGACAAATAGGAGAAAAAATATTGCCTGTTTACCTGCTCTGTATTTTTTGGGATTTTACCTCTGTCACAGATGTCTTTTCCAAGCTGAAGAATTCTATTCCATGCCTAACAGTTCTTCTGTTCACAACTTGTGCACCTACTTGATCAGGTGCTCTGATTTGCAGTGATACACATCTTCTTATGGGTCAGCCATAAAATGCATTCACCCTCAGGTCTTGCTACCCGCACATGTTCTCATGTGCGTGTGGCCATCTTTGCAAACACTTGCATGTGTATTTTTATGCTTTCAACCACCACCATGTTCGTAGCCCTCTCTATGTGAATACTTCTAGGAATATGCCATGTGCAATGTCAGAATACTGGTTTTGTTGTGGGGAAAGGAGATAGTGTGGTTTGATCACTATTTCTGCCCATAGATATTGGGGTAAACGGCTTTCTCTTTGGCTTCTAGCTCATGCTCTTATTCCTTTGATCACTGGGAGTAGGTTCCACTCACCCTGACTCACTGCCCCTGATAATGACAAAACCTATCCTGGAATTACATAGCAGAGGAAGCAAAGGGGATGGAAAAGAGGAGCTAGCACAGCTGTTGTGTGTAATTGGATTGGAAGTGGGCCTCCGGCTACAATAACAAAACTACACTCCCGGCTGGCCTCGCTGCTGGGGCCTGCAAGGAGCCCTTGGCTGTTGTGCATGTCATGGTTGAATCAAACAAAAATGACTGCTCCCCAGCATGTGCCACTGCTTTGCCCAGTTAGAAAAAACAGGCACCATGTATGCCAGCAGCCAAGGAATCACGTCATCCTCTTGGCAAAGCTAACCTGTCTAGCAGGTAAAAGGTCTCAACTAGGTGTCAGAATGATTTTTCCTCTTCATCTATTCTTCACATTTCTCAAGACAAGGGTTTTGCTTCTTCCTCTGAGTCCCATCCTTTGGCCTTGCTGGAATGCCCTGTTTTTGGTACATGGGGACTCTTAGGGAGTCTTCTTGGTCCTTGGGTTTTAGAAAACCTCAGGATGCTTATTTTAAGAAGGACCAAGTGGGAGACGAGGGACTTGTCAGCTCTCCTCCCTAACTAGAAAAGGGAACTGCTGATGGAGATGGGGTAGGAGGTTCGGAGGAGGAAAAAAGCCTATTTCTTAAGGAATTACTAGTTTTAGGAAATTAGGAAAGGAGGTGTAAACAACAGATTCCATCACTCTGAGTGCTCTTCTCTATAGTAGATGTCATTTTATTTTTGGAAGAATCCCTGGTTTGCATGATTTCTTTCTTCAGGTCTGCCGTAAAGGATTTGCATGTATATCCTGGAGCAGAGGGCATGGTGCCCTGCCTCAGACATACATTGCAGCTGACCCTGTTATTGTTTGAATGGGTCATGGAGCCTGATACCCAGGAAAGGATCCCCTGTGGGCAAGCCTGCCCCTGGGGAGAGCTGGGCTGCTGCTGCTGCCTGGCAGTCTCTCTTCCCATTCATTAAGAGCTTTTGGGATAATCATCTGTCAGCATCATTAAAAGGGAAATACTGAGGCTGCCTGCCTTAACAGAGCAATTCAGCAGCGCACGCACACCCACGCACACGTGCACACCCCCAGAGCATGGGCCCAGTAACATGGGACAAACGATAATTAACTAGATGAAGGAGTCTATCTTTGTTGCTGCAATCAGTTGTCACTCTCAGCTGTGTTTTGTGCTCTCCCCACCTTCTTAGGCTTTGTGGCTTTATTTTTCCATTTTAAGTGCTGAGTACCCAAATGTGGTGCTGGGGGGGGGGGGGTGGGGGAGTGGGGGTGAGGTTCAAACTGCCTCCAAGGTTTCCTTCATTTTCTCCTCCACCCTGAAAATTGCCCCTAGTAAATCCTTAAAGATGAGGACTGCTCTTTAACTGCATTGCTCTTTCATATCATTGTACTCTGAAGCTACTTTTAAAAATGTCCTTCTGGCTTCACAAGAATCCGGTGTTGGCCCTTGATACTTTGTACAATTAGAGCCACTTTCTTTTACTATTTTGATATAGAAAGCAGATGGTTCACAATTTAAAAAAAAAATGTAGTTCTTTGAAATGTTACTTTGAGATCAAGGGAGATTAATATTAACCTTTAAGAAAATAATACTGATTTCCTAATATGTTAAAGAAATATCAAAGAACTCCGAGGCCTAAATAGGAAGAAGTCAGTTGTGGCAGGCATAAATCATGGTCAGAGAGCAGAGTTTCTATGTCTCTCTGCCCTCAACAATGGACATATTATTTTAATAACAAACCAATGTTCTGAAGAAGCAGGCCACTTTCTCTTCACATTACTGCTGAAAGTCTGAAGAAGCTGGGGCTCCAGAGGCTGAGGACTAGCAGATGCTTATCATTATCTAAGAAACCTGTTGAGAGCCTTCTTCCAAAGCCACGTGCTTGTCCTTACTGTCGCTCATGTTTGAAGTTCAGGAATAGCAAGTCAGTAGATTCCTGACTTTGACATAAAATTTCTTTGCAGGCAGATAAGCTATTTATTCTGAGGTTTTCCTAAACCTTTTCCAGAGCACTGCGCACCATTTTTGTTGGGCAACAGTTGTGCCCAGCCAGTGGATTATTATAAGAATAACTAGATTGGTTTAGAAAAAGCGCACAACCGCTTGACCACTGTGGCTCATGCAGGTTTGTGTCAACCTTTTCCCAGTTCTACATTGGCTGGGTTTGAAGCCCTGAGGCTTTAATCAGGGTTTCTTGTTGAACAAATCTAAGATTAAAAGGAAAGCATGTTTCACCTGGATTTAGGTGCAAACTCAGATTTCCTTACAGGATTCCCCTAGAATGGGATGGCTATTGGCGCAAACAATGGTTGTATATGTGAATAATGTGCTTTGGGGCCTGATGAGTTCATTTAGTGTGCTGAGCCTGCTGAAAGCTTTTCCAGACTTTGTGGTTGGTGCCCAAATAGCATGGTAATAGGTGTTGCCCTTGTTCTGGCAAAATCTGGTCTAGTTGCGTGTCTGAACAATTCTCACGCCTCTTGCATGGGTTTGTTGGATACCCTATTGTAGTCCAATAGCAAGTGCTACCCTGTGCCACCTTGAGATGACTTTGACTTTTATGATTTGAAGATTTAGTGTCTTGTCTTGAAACTGATGTAAGGTGAGACAATGATGTCAGTTCACGTTTTCTGGGTTGATTTTACTGTGACTAATTTGGGGCCTTTGTTACACATGCTGCAAATGTCACAGATTTTAGATCTCAATGGTTGAAGGTTTTGGTTGTTAATGACATTTTGTTGGAGATAAATACACTCATTTTCACTCCTACTTTAAATTGCAAGGGAGGAAAATTTTCAGATGAGAAAAGCTGATATGTTATTTCATTGTTTATATTGTTATTCTATGTAATAATGAATCTAGAATTCTGTTGGTGTTTTCTTTGTTAAAATAAGGATCTGTGTTGATGGACAACTTAAGAGATAATATTGTTTTTTTGCTATATCTCCAAGTCCACCCTCCTTTTTGTTCCTGTTTTAAAAAGGAAAAAGTAGCATTGGGGGGGGGGGCATTATTTTTCATTAATCTCCCTACTTCCATTGTCCAGTTGGGAATGGAAGATCAAGAGGTACATACAATACCACAGCTGCTGTTGTATTTCAAATTTGTCAAGAAGCAGAAAGAGTCAGAACATTTCTCCGGGAGACTTTCTTTTGCAGACGTTCGAACCAAGGCCAAACCAGGGGCCAGAATGGGGGGTACATTTGGGGGGTGCGCTCACTCGTGGACTGGAGGTGAAGGGCTCTGGGCTGCACCTGGCGGATGTGCCTGACAGATAGGGCACACAGCATTGGTTAAGGCAAAAGGGGTGTTGACATTCCTGACATTTTGAGATTTTTATAGCTCCTCTGTGGCTGGTGGAGAGAGAAGGGGTCTTCTTACGATGTGATTCATGGTGTTTAATGCAGGCTCTTGCTTTTAACCCTCTCTGGAGGTTTCTCTTTGTCAGTGTCCCATCTCCTCAAGTGGACAAGGTCTCTGCCATCCCCAGCAGCTGCACCTGTTGGTGCTGTGCCTCTTAGCCATGGCTTTCCTTCCCTGCGGTGTACAAGGGCTGAGGGCTTGGGACCCCTATCTCTCCTCTGGGTCTGATGTCCCCTCTCTGTTCGGCCAGCTTCAGCTACATGTCATACTGCCACCTTCTTGCCTTTTCTCCTTTTCACCATTGCTACAGGGTCTCTGTGCTTCGTAGGTGCTAACAATTACACTTCAGTCTTCTCGTCTTTTACAGTGCCTTTTACAGTGACTTTCAAGTGCCCATTTGGACAGACCTAAGATTTGCCTATCAAGAATGATGGGGTCAGTGGCCATAGAGACACAAATTCAACCCAGTCTGCTAGCAGAGCAGAATGATTCAGTGAAATTATATCTTGTAAGTTAGACCAGAAATATGTCCTACAGTATCAAGTCTGCTATGTTTATTTATAGCTAAAAAACCTAAGAAATATTTAAACCTATGTTGTGTTTCTGATTATTTTTCTAAATCCACAATAATCTTCAAGAACATTAAGATATTTGCATTCCTTAGACTGTACAATTATTTAATCCCCTTATCTGGCTTGGAGTTCTCTGTGAGTGAACATATTCTTGGGATGATCTGGATTTTAGATTTCTCCAGCAGACACAAAGGAAAAATGTGAGAGAGAGAGAAATAAACAAATTCAAACTCAGCATGCTGCTTGTTGAAAATTCTCATTCTAATAAATTCATTTGACCTCTCAGTCTCCGTGAAATTAAAAAAGTCACAGCCCTGTTTGATTAATAAACTGACTTAAGATGGGGGGGGGTGTGTGTGTGGAGCGTGTATGCATGTATCAAAATCCCTGCCATACTAAGTGGTGTGAGAGGTAGGAGATGTGGAGAAGGAATCAAACTAGGGGAAGAAGGTCAGGGAACCAAGTACAAAAGGGGTCACTCATGGCTTGAGTGGGTAGGACTCAATTTTTGTATATGTTAGTTCTGTGATATCATGTGTCACAAAATTAACTAATGGGTCAGTTGATGCTTAATGGATTGGGCATGAATATATATAATAGTATCTAAAAAATATCTGAATGAATACAGTTGTACAGTAAATATTTTAAAATTGCGGTTAGAAATGGATTTTAATTGAAACAAACAAGGTTTGTGCCAGAAAGAGTTATCAGACAGAGACTGGAGCGGCCCAAGTGACCACCACAGCCCTGTCTTCAGAGCTGACTGCGACTGTGCCTGCTGAGGGGAGCTGTGCTGCTTTCTGGCTTTACCTTGAATTATGAAACCAAAGAGTAGCTTTAGCTATATGAGCCAGCAGTGTGCGCTTGCATCCCAGAAGGCCAACCGTATCCTGGGCTGCATCAAAAGAAGCGTGGCCAGCAGGTCGAGGGAGGTGATTCTGCCCCTCTACTCTGCTCTGGTGAGACCCCACCTGGAGTACTGCGTCCAGCTCTGGAGCCCTCAGCACAAGAAGGACATGGAGCTGTTGGAGCGAGTCCAGAAGAGGGCCACAAAAATGATCCAAGGGCTGGAGCACCTCTCCTACGAGGACAGGCTGAGAGAGTTGGGGCTGTTCAGCCTGGAGAAGAGAAGGCTGCGGGGAGACCTTATTGCGGCCTTTCAGTACTTAAAGGGGGCCTATAGGAAAGATGGGGACAGTCTTTTTAGCAAGGCCTGTTGTGACAGGACAAGGGGTAATGGTTTTAAACTAAAGGAGGGGAGATTTAGGCTAGATATGAGGAAAACATTTTTTACAATGAGGGTGGTGAAGCACTGGCACAGGTTGCCCAGAGAGGTAGTGGAGGCCCCATCCCTGGAAAGATTCAAGGTCAGGTTGGAAGGGGCTCTGAGCAACCTGATCTAGTTGATGATGTCCCTGCTCACTGCAGGGGGGTTGGACTAGATGACCTCTAAAGGTCCCTTCCAACCCAAAGCATTCTATGATTCTATGATTCTATAGAACCATAAAGTAACACACTGCCCTCAGAAGTCGAATCTGAGGTTCTTCCCAGAAGGGAAATGGAGTAGTATTAAAAATAGGTTACAGGTAACTTTTTTAGTCCTTGCCAGGTTTGGTGTACTGGTGTCTAATTAGTAAGTGTGAGCGACTCCTAAAAATACATGCCGAAGCCACCACGTTCAAGAATGAGGATAGCTTTGTGTGTGTGTGTATGCATTTAGCCCAAATGTTTCGTCTGAAGCAGATACGGTGGGATCATGGCCTCCCTTTCACTGACCACTGCAGCCTTGAATTTTAAATCTTTCTACAGCTCTCCAGAGGAGTGAATGCTCCCTGCAGAGCCCTTTTGCAGACCTTGGCTTTCCTAGCCCATTTAGCCGTACCAGTGTGCAGTGCCTCCGGAGTTGTTCCTCAAGGGATATAATGAAACTCAAACACAGTTCTGCAACTAGCAGCAGGTTTTTTTTCTATCTGTGACAGACGCTTTCCTGCTCAGTGTGGAAAGCAGCACCTGCATATGTGTGTGCCCTGTGTGCTACACCCATACTTGGTCTAGTTCAAGTATGCGAGCTCCAATCCTGAGAGGTATTGGACTGCAACCAGTGTGCATGGATATTGCTGCTTCTTTTTCTGTTTTGTTCTTTTTTTTCTTACTTCCTCTCTCTCTTTCTCTCTTTCAAAGGCCTCTCACACCTGATGATGGGTGAACAAGGTAAGTCCTTTTACTTTCTCTTTGTTTCAGTCACTGATCATGAAAGAGCTTTGTCCCTGCTGCTTTTCTGAGCTGGGCTTTGCATGACAAAAGCAACTAAGCCTACTGTGTGCCAGTCAAGCCATTTGCATTTTTGCCTCTGTGTCCCATAAGCCATGGCTTCTTGTCAGCCTGGGACTCAGGTGCCCAGGAGGGAGCATGAAACGATTCCATGGACAGTAAAGAGGTATGCTTCCCCCTCGCATGCAGCCCACCAACTATTTTATCTTGCCATTTCTTTCTTGTTGTGCCAGCTGTAATGACTCCTACTTCTGCCCAGTAAATCTAGACCTCAATGTTGGTCTTTATTTTAAAGAGTGCAATTATTACAAATAATATGTTAATAGCCCTCATGGCGTGATCCTAACTCATTATGAATCCTGAGGAAAATTGCATATAATGGCCTGTAAGTCCTGTGTCTGCAATTTAAAATATTTAAATATGCACAGAGCAAAGTGGTTTAGAAAAAGAACAAGGCTAACCCCAGGTTGGGATAAAAATGGGATCTAGGCCTGTATCAGAGTTCACACTTTAATGTCTCAGCCTGGATTGTGTTGACATCTATTGTCTGTGACACGATGGGATCATTAGTCCCATTTTGTGCTATGGGGATGTGGACCAAGAAGCTGGTGAGGAGAGGTGAGGAGAGGAGTGATTCTGTTTTCCTCGGACAGTGTCAGTGTCTTGATGGGTACACAGGGAGGAGTTAGCAGCCCTGGTGATGCATTCTAGTCTTGCGAATGCAGGAGTGAAATGGTTGAAGACTTAATGAAAGGTGTGTGCACGTGGTGTACTAGGAAGACCGGACCAACTGTTTGTCTATGGGGAGAAAATACGAGTTTTGACTCTAAAGCCTGATGAGGCTTTCCTAGACTAGATGTACACAGTAGCATTCTTGCCATTAAGTGAACACGTATCTGAGGTTAGACAGTGCAAAGAGTTAATAAGATAGAACATAGTGCCTGTGAAGGCTCAACAGTAATTAGGTACTTGAATAAAAGAGACATAGTTTCTGCGTTTCTCAGTGAAATGTAGAGATGCTTAGGACATAGTGAGTTTTTATTCTGTAGTTCAAGGCAGATGTCTGCTCTGAGGTCACGAAAGCTTATGAAAGAATGAGGAGTGAAGTTGGGGCTCACTCTTCAGTTTCTGTACTGCTTAGGATCCCTATGTGGTGGGAAAGATAGGAAAACAGGGCTCTTTATGAGCGCATGTCAAGACCATGGTATTTGGCATGTGGAGCATCTGGCTAAGATCTGGGGAAGCATTGAGCTCCTTCTCTATCCCCACTTAACTGTTCAGCTGGACTCATGGCTCAGAGGTTGTGCTTGGTGAAGGACCATCCAGCAGACAGGTCCCTTCAGCATGTTCTAGTTGCTCAGGATGCAGCTGAGTATGGCAAGCTATTGGCAGAGGAAGGATGGTGGCATGTTGGGAGTGATCAGGACAGTGAACTTTCATGGCCACTTTCAATCTCAATAAAACTGAACATAGTTTTGTAGCAGTCTGTGATTTAGCACTGGATTATATAAACAGATGCACTTGGCCATTTAAATTACAAGTTGCAACCCAGCTGGCTCATGAAGACTTGCATGACCTATTCAGGCCTGTATGATTGTCATCAGTCCTTTCTATACTCCCTTGCCTGGCAAAAAAATGTGAAAACTATTGGCTTCTGGCAACTTTAGCCATCCTTATTTATCCATGACACATCAGGGAACAGTGGCTTCTCTTTTCTTGCCAACCAACTCACAGATATTCCCTTTTGATAAATATTTACTCTCTACAAAAATATGATGGATATAAAATATGTAAATGTATATGTATGAGTAAATATGCAATGTCAACATTATACACAAATACATTAGCTCTGGTAGGTGAAATGTGTTTAGCAAATATATTACCATGAGATTTATTTTTTTTCTGTCCTACTCTGTTGTTTCCCTTGCTGTTTTGAATTTGACGTGGAATGAGGCATATCACTGGCGTGCTATTGCATGAGGGGTTTGCATTTCTCAGTAGAAAATCAACTTAAAGCCACAGGGCTTAACCAGGCAGTTGCTGGTTGTACTGTCAGTTGTTTAAGCCTTGCTTTGTGCTTTAGTTGTGGTGCGTCTCTCGTTTTTCCCTTGACATTGTGTTTTGTTGGGTTTGGCTGCTATATAAATATGCTCATTTTCTTGTTTTTGTAAGTATGGCCAGTGACATAATTTTCTGTTTTTTATGCTTCCTCTTCTCTTTTGCCTCCTCCATGACGGACACCCCTCTTGTTCCTCCTCCTAACTGGATGCACACCTTCCTGTCTGTAGGTAGAAGTAAAGGTAGAGATTGCATTCTTTCTAAGACTTCATTGTTTGTAAAATGTTTATCAATGGAAAAATTGTATTTTAATGAATGTGCTTCATATTGGAACTTAATGCCTTTACTTTTAAAAGTCTCTTGACTGTCTTTTGTTCTGTATTGAATTATGGAAGAAATATTTGATGAATACTTTGAGGCCTTCTTAACAGATGTTATTTTCTCCCTGTTCACACTAAGTATGGTCTGCGCCGTGTCAGGCTCTCTGTTGCTGGTGACACTGGGGTGCAAAGCGACTGTCAGCTCAGTCAAAGACAGAGCCAGAGGCCAGTGAGCTGGTACTGCCAACTCTCTTGCACTGGAGTGGTGCCACTGCTGGGAATTTTGGCACTGGTGTTGGTGGAAGCAGGACCTGGGCTTGTCCAGTACCCTTCAACGGTGGAGGTTTTTTAAGCTATCATTTCTCCCCCAGCTCTGCTTCCCATCCTCTCTGTTAGTGAAAAGGTGTTTTTCAAAGAGAAGCTGAGTTACAAAAAGCTGCAGAGGAAACAAGTGATCAGTACTGCAAAACTAAGAGGTCCATTTCCTTTGCAGCTCAGTACAGCACAGGGCATGTAAGACTGCTCTGGGGCTCCAGCTTCCTCTTCAGCAGTTCACACCTATCTTAAGCGTGCAGAGGGCAGTCGCCCATCCCTAATCAAAACTGTCAAAAAGGCAAAATGCTGCAAACCTGCTGCGGGTCTCCAGCTGGACTGGAGGGAAGGGTGAAGATTAATTGATAAATTATAAGCACTGCTCAAGGAAAATCCCTTTCTTTCTCCTATTTTCCAATGAGCTAGAGAGATTAAAAGGTTTTATTATGTTGAGGTTTACTCCTTTTCAACAAATACACTGCTGAAGAATCTGATCTATTGATCAGCATGATTTGAACACATTGGAGGATGTTGGGTATGTCCATGCCAGTAAGATATTGGGGGAGTGAAATGACTAATTTTACTACTATGAATTTGGGAGGATATGAGAGCTCAGAGGATTTGTTCATAATAACTTTCCTTTGAGGCACAAGCAGTCTCTGCCCAGTGATCACTTCTCCTGTAATACCTGAATTCTGGGGAGCACAATGACATATTAAACACTTTTTCTTGGTATGATTCCTCTTTCTGATGCCCTGCCTTCTTCTATGAAGTTTGTATTGTTGGATTCTCTGTGATGGGGTGCATCATGTAATCAATATTATTTGTTCTGTTTTGAGGTTGAAAAAAATATTCCAATAATTAATTTCATAGCTTTTCTATTCTATCCAAAGTTGGGCAGTGGAGGATAATACATAAACTGTACTCAGAGCTATCTTCTTAGCAAGAGGTGAACATCAGACCATAATAATCACATATATACACTGTAAAAAATGTGAGAACCAAAAGCTCTAAGCACACCATACAAAATGTTACTGTGCCACAACACAGCTGCCAATAATTGAGTTAGCTGATGTATGGCTTAGTGTGATTTAAGGGTCAGTGTAGATCACGGTGAGTCTTGTATGGCATGATGTTAGCTCATGTTGTTCCCTTCTTTTCTCGGGTGGCATCTGTGCTGCAGGCCAGTCTGTGCATGACTAAACTGAAAGTCTTTCCTGAAGCCAAGCTCCCAGTTGAGCCTGTAGGAATGAGGTTTATAACATATAGTCCACAATTAATTCATATGCACTGAAAATTTATTGTGTCATTGAGTGAAAATATTGTTTCTCTTCCCAGCTATGTGTAGTTTTTAGCTCTAGTTATAGCAAGTGACTTCATCAGAGAACCATCACTCTGTATGAAAAATGGTATTACCTTCAGAGGGCTCAAGCAGTGTAATTTTGAACCCACACATGGCCTTCAGCTCACAGAGAAGGTGATACCAGGTGCCTTAGTGATTGTACCTGGAAGGTTCATATTTTTTGGTATTCTTGTAGTTTTTAATAGAAACTGGCAGCCACTCTGTCTCACGCCATGTATGTAGCCAAAGGATATGATGTATTTGATTTCATAAACCCTCTTCACAACATATAGCAGTCTGTGACCTTGCATTCATCATGTGAAACAAGTCTTTCATTAGTTGCTTCCACTGTAGTAAATAGGCTTCTTCTGCATCTACCCTTTTTAAAAAAGTTCAGGAGGTTGTTTTTTGTTTTTTTTTTTTTTTAAAATAAGTTCCTGGAAAGCTGAAGAAGATGGAGCGTAGGTGTTCTGGGGTAATGGCTGGAGTAGTCAAGATACAGAAAAGCACCTGGGTGCCACTTGCATTTTAACCTGAACTGAGTATATATGCGTTGTTTGTGTTTTTATTAGGTGTATGGAACTGGTCACAGAGATGAGGTAAATGTATAATGAGCAGGGAGGACTTTGATTTAGTTTGGCATGAATTACTGAATACGACTTCTCTTCTGGAGAGGAATTGACAATTAAGGAACAATTATATTGAGTTTATTTCTCTAACACTCCCCCCCAGTAAATGATACCAAAGGAGATCATAAATATCCAACTCTAATTTGCTATTGAACTGGAGTTAATATGTAGTCATGTTCTTCCATATCATTTGTTCTCTTGACAGCCTTTGTTAAGGAGATGATAATTTGCCTTCTTGCTACCTTTCACCATTCTTTTATATATGTAGTATATTTTCTTTTGTCATCACTCTTGGTTTGGATCTGGCTTCTATTGAGCTTTGTGCCTCCAGAGGAAATTGGCTGTGTTCCTGGTGGGACTCTGCTATTTTTGGTGAATGAAGTCGTGTGTCTTCTTGAAGGCAATAGCAAAATTCACATTGAATTTAGTGGGCCAAGATTCACCCAAAGAACTGAAAAGTCCCAAATGTCCCCTCTGACAAAAAGAATGACAATGAGGTGTGGCTGGTTTGTGGGTGTGCACAGGACACCTCCGTAGCGCCCATGCGGTCTGCAGACTGCTGCTTCTCCTCTAAGGCACTGGGCTCCTTCCCTCCATCAGTAGCTGTCCTCGGGATGAAAAACTGCACAGCTGCACACTCATTTTCAATATGAGGCATGTTTTTTCTCCATTCTCAGAGAGAAATGAAAGAGTATTCATATTTCATGGGTGGGATATTTTTTAATGCATGTTGTGTAGACCAAAGGCTACTGGCAAATTCCTCATGTAGTTCTCAGCATTGCAAGATCAGATTATCTCCCTTGGTCCTAACTGCTCTTAACCCAAGTAGGTCTTTTAAGTCTTGTAATGTTCAGCATTACTCTCAGTGAGCAGTGTGAGGTCGTTATTTCTTTGAATTGTTCAGTAATGTTGACCAGGAGGTAATGGCACAGAAAAAATGAAATAGCATTTGTGGACTCAGATACAAGGAAATGACTGGACCTTACTGATCTGGAAAATAATTTTGAGTTCTTCTTCACCAGTAATACCAATAGGATTTCAGAGCAATGTGAGTAAGTCCATCTGAGTGGCCAAGAGTTTATGCAAATGTTGAAGTGAAACATCAGTAACAAATTAAATCATTTGTCCTCTATAAATATCTAATTATACATGGGGAAAAACAACACCACATTCATCTTGCCAGCCTTGGCAGTGGTTTTTAAGTTGTGTTTTGCCCTGTAAAATATCTTAATATTTGGGTTTTAAATGTGAATATTGTATGGTTTTGGTTTCTACACTTAACAGTTGTTTACTTAATAGTTTTACAATATCTGTGGTATTGGGTTTGTTTTCCTTTTGGTGGGAAAAAAATCCTGCATTATTATAAGGATAGTGACTTTCAGTTTTAAATTTCCTCTTAATGACTGTTTAAAAAATAAAGCATTTTATTTTACGGTTAACGAGTACCTCTTTGATAGAATCAAGGCCTCTTGAATGTAGATGTCATTCTTCTGGAATAATTTTTTGTAAGTGATTTTTTGCTGCTAGTTTCATATTTTATTTAGGGAAGAAACAAATATTTTAATGTAATTCTTATAAGTCTAATTAGAGATGATTGATAGTTGATGAATTTCAAATGTGAGATATTGGGGGACATTTCTGCAAGGCATTTGTCCTATTTCTTTATATTCCAGAGGTGATGACATTTTCTGAACTTGGTGAATGAAGTCACTTAAATGTTGAACATCAGTTAATGCAAAGGAATAGGTGTCTCATAAACATTCTTCTTTTTACACCTCTTCGTAATGTATTTATGAAGGCAGACAAATGAGACATTAAATAGGACGCTTCTGGTAAATTATTTTTTGTTTGTGCATATGAGCATGTGTGTTTGCAAATAATGTGTATGCATGAAATATTTAATAATGTGTTAAGTATTTTGTAGATTATAGGTAATTTATTTTTTCTTACATGCTTTCTTTCTGCCTTATTTTAAAACTGTGTCTTTCTAACGTGTGAATAAACAGCTGATTCTTCATTGGCTTTCATTTTTATTAAGAAGAATGATTCCTGTGAGAGTTGAAGGTGTTGTGGTCATGTTGTGTGTAAACAGGAGCTAAAGTATTGTCTTCTTATGCTGTTTTGTAGTCTTCTGTTTTCGATGAGGCTCAGGTTTCACTCTGCCCAAAGAGAATATTTAATTGATATCGTTGAAAGCTTTTTTTTTTCTTCCTCTATTTTCTTCATTTGAGGCATTCAGTGGTGTGTAGAGATGCAGAGGTAACAAAACAGGCCATACACTTTGTAAAAGGCAGACTAATAGCACTTTTGATGGACGTCTGATTTTTAAAGTGCTGTATCTTTCATTAAAATTTACATGTAAAGTAAGGAGAAGCATAGTGACATGAAAGCTAATGCAACTTGCACATCTTGACATAATAACAATCACAAGAAACTGGAGATCCCAGATGGCAGCTTGGCCTTTGCCATCCTTTTAATAAGCTACTAACTGCTAATTATTGCACTCTTATGGGCAAGTTAATTTACTGTTGACTCTTAAAGAGACATTGTGCCTTTTCCTGCCATTTAGGTTTTTCAGTTTAGATTTGAGAGTGTTTTTTCCCTGCAGATTGGAGTCCTTCCAATAGACAGTAACAAAGAGAAGCAGAGAGGAAAATGGAACATAATAAGCAATGTTTTCTTTGATAATAGCAGAATGTAGGGTTGTGGGTTTTTGTAGGGCATGGGTTTAGAGCTGAAAGGAACACCAGCATGTATATTAGATCCAGAATTTAGGTTTTGTGTTTAAAAGAAAGCCCTTACTGCAGAGTTAGTATTATCGTTAAAAATAAACAGAATGTCTTTCCCTTAAATAATCGAGGCTTGAGATTCTGAAAATGAGATAAACTAGAAATAAAAAATCAAAATTACATGTTCATTTCTGTTGCCAGAGATGATTTGAAGGCAAAATTTCAACTCACAATTCTGAAAGCTAAAATGTCCACTGTATTTTTGGAAGAAATCTTCATTTTAATGTTACTTACCTGGTTGTTATAATACAGGGAAGGAGCGTTATCTGTAAAACATACAATTTTTTAAAGTGATCTTTTTCTTCTTCCAGTTGAAAGGGACATTTGGTAATGAGACCAGTCAGGGAGAAGTTTTGATCTAAGAACCTATTTAGGAATGAAGGAACAGCTGCAGTTTAAATGGACTCTAATTCTCACAGTTAATGCTGTTTTGTGAATGCATGATTCTCTGTGATAACATTTGGGAGGAGTGATGGTGGGTAATAGCTTATTTCCTGGGCTTTATGGTAATGCAGCAAAGTGGTGATAATGCCATCAGGAACTGAAATAGACCCCTGTCACGCACATCAGACAGCCCTGCAAAAATATGAAACCCAGCGAAAGAGGGGAGTTTCCTGTTTTAAGGCTCATTGTGGCCTTTTCTGGACTAGAGTGATAACATTATGGTATTGAACAGTTTAGAAAATATGTGCTGTGTAAGCTGGATCTTATGCGTTAAGAGTGAGTGCTTAGAAACAGCAGCCTTATTTGCAGTGCTTTACCAGATAGTAAATATTTTGACTAGAGATTAGTGGATAACATGCCATACAAATGGTTGTAAAACTATTACTGTGAAGAAGGTCATGCTTTCTCAAATCGTCTGATATAACTCGCCCAGCATTGTCTGTGTCAGTTATTAAGTCATGTCTAATGGTGTGTGATTTCCCCCACATCAGTATTCTGGGTTTTTTTGTTCTGATTTTGGCAATGCACCATTGCTAGCTGCTGATCTTCCTGTGACACCCACCACCTTTCATTTATTTGGCCATACTCACCTCTTCCATGGAGCTAGAGCTCCTTCTCATGCTGGCTTTCATTTCCACATTTGTTTCAAGAGCCTCGATGGTTCTGAGTGCACGTATCTAAATAGAGATCAGTATTGATAGGCTATGAAATAAGGGAAGATAATAGAAAATACCACTACAGAGAGCAAGGAATCAGGCATGAATCCAGCACTCACAGGTTGTAGTGTATTCATTTGTTTTCGTAGCCTTTTTGTTTTGAAATTTATGTTACATATGACTTGCCCTGCAAGTTGCTGTACTTAAGGTACTGTGTTCCCTAAACAGCCGGTGAAGCCCATAGAAATTAAAGGTGTTTTACACCTGGGAATGTGTTGTGTACCTGCAAGGATAAAATCTCCAAATTCTGCTTTAGCAGGATTTTCTGTGAGATGTTGATCTCATACTAGATGTGCTTTATATACCAAGAGGTTTGATGTAATGGTGTTAAAAGCGATATTCTTCACAGCACTGCAAGGATTTTAATTGTGATATAACTGATATCGAAGCAGAGAAAATGCACTGATGTAAAAGGAACAGTGCAGGGAAGAATCTGGCTCTGAGACTGTTCCAACACTAACCTGAGGGCTTCTGGATCATTCTCACTAAATGATGGCCTTAGTTCTCCTCTTGTTAAAGTAAAAGACTGCAAAGCATTTAATAGAAACGGTCCTTTACCAGCACTGCTTTGTGGGGAAAGGCTTTAAACAGAACTGGTACTTTGAGAATTTGTGTACACAGTTGTCACCATTAAAAAAGTCAGTAGCATTTGCCAAGCACTACCACACCGTGGTGCCTGAGATACCGCTTTCTCTCCTACAGTAGAGCAAGAAGAATGTATGTAGGTAAGTGTTTACGTTTTGATTCTGTCAATGGCATGCATTTTAATCGAGCTTTTCTCTCAAATCACGGTTTGGTTGGGGAACTGCTTATGGGTCAGATTATTTCTAAAGCAAAACATGGTTCCTTTTAATCGACCAAATTCTTTTTACTGAAGACTCTAAAAAAACATTTCAGTATTTGTTCTGAAATCATATGGCTCTGTGATTCTTAGTTGTTAGTGGTGGTAACAAAAATGTATAATTTGAATGTTAAAATAATGGTATTTTAAAAGGAGCTGTGGTCTTATTAGGTACAGTGGAATTGTATTAAGCCAGTGTTATAAAGCACACACCTTTATTCCCCCCAATTACTGGTATATTAATAATGACCAGGTTGATGATGAATGTGCTGATCACCAGCTGGGATCAGACAATTACATTTGATTGTGTAAAGAGTTAGTTGTTATAAGCCTTGAAATATTAAAACTTGGCTAGAATAAATATCACTGAAGAACCTTTGTCTTTTACATGTGTATTCAGCTGCCAGTTCTCTGAGCAATTCTTGGTTCACCCAGTAATGTTGGGAATTAAACTGTGAACAGTTATTTTCCAGCCCTGTGAATGCTGATAAAAGGATCTTGCATAGCTCTTGGCTTGTCCTGTGAGGGGAGAGCACATTGCTGCATCGCAGCACAGGGATTACAGGCTCTCACTTAGCTCTGCATTAAAGAAGTTGCAAGCTTTTATAAAACCCAGGGCAGCACCTAGCATTGCCGTGCATTTGCATTTCCCAGCTCTGACGAAGGGCGCACACATTCCAGGCACCAGAGTCTTGCAGGACTGGCCAACTCCATCATCCGAATAATATTTATCTGACCATTTTCAACCACACATATTTATTTTGGATAGTCTTACTCTGCAGACAGTCTCAATGAAGTCTGTAGGCATGTGGGGCAAGCTGCTCTCTACATCTGTTTTTTATCCCTCAGTTTACCAGATTATTTTTTTCCCCAGAATTTGTTCAGTTCCTAAATATTCTTTGATTTATCTTTCCTCTGTTTCTAAATTGCTGATAAGATGCATAACTTTCATTATTTGTCTCCTGGAATACTGTCATAAAGAACACTTTCTGGCATTGATCATCTGCAGTTTGAACAGAATATAATTTTTGCCACAATGTGACAGACCATTTATGCCAGACTGTGGAAAAATTCTTTTCCTAAAGTTGTACAGATCATAAGGCACTCTTTAAAAATGACTTGCTATACTTAAGCTACTGTCCTGGTTTTGGCTGGGTTAGAGTTACTTTTCTTCCTAGTAGCTGGCATAGTGCTGTGTTTTGGATTTAGTAGGAGAAGAATGCTGATAACACACTGATGTTTTAGTTGTTGCTAAGTAGTGCTTAGACTAGTCAAGGACTTTCTTTTTCAGCTTCCCATGCTCTGCCAGGTGCGTGAGAAACTGGGAGGGGGCACAGCCAAGATAGTTGATCCAAACTGACCAAAGGGCTATTCCATACCATATGATGTCATGCTCAGTATATAAACTGGGGGGAGTTGGCCGGGGGGCAGCGATCGCTGCTCGGGGACTGGCTGGGCATCAGTTGGCGGGTGGTGAGCAATTACATTGTGCATCACTTAGTTTATATATCCTGTTATCATTATTAGTATTATTTTCTCTCCCTTTGTTGTCCTATTAAACTGCCTTTATCTCAACCCATGGGTTTTACTTTTTTTTTTTCCCGATTCTCTCCCCATCCCACGGGGTGGGGGGAGGATGAGCGAGCGGCTGTGTGGTGCTTAGTTGCCAACTGGGGTTAAACCAAGACAGCTACTCAATTCCAGGCTTAGCATTTCAATTTCTCTGTCAATTTTATATTACTAGATATGATACTAGACACATCATTAGTAATTTTTCTTTGCTACATTCTTGTACTTTATTTGGTCTATCTGTTGACTCAATCTTTAAAACAGACGTATTTTAAGAGAAATATGTGGACACTTAATTTCCTGCCATGCTGCACTGTATGTCCATAATGGAATGAATGTATTAGGTGGTGGATGCGCTTATTGTATTGTCAGACAAAGGTATGACTTTTTTCTGTTAGTGCCAGTTCCCTTTGACTTTCCAAATACCAAATTTTTTTTTTCTTTTTCTTTTGGCGGGGTCGGAGAGAAGAGTGGAGATATAATAATTTTCTTTCTTTTTGTCTCCTAAGGTACTTTTATTTAAGCCAGTGTAGTTTTCTTACTAATTTTCTCCTTCAGGTGTTTGCTATCAATCTGCTGGGTTAAACTTCGTGCTATTCCATCAGGCAAGTTTGGTAAATGTTGATCAGTGCACGAAATCAGTTCTTAAATGGTTGCAAAATTGCCTTCCTTCAGACTGTTTTGATCACAAGGGCTTTCAAGTGTCAAAGTCATTTGGAGAACTAGATAGATAAAATGCATAAGCACTAAGCTTTTTCCAGGATAGAATAAATAAATGTGTTTTCTACTGTGTGCTCTGCCTTTGATAGTGATTTGTTAAAAGGGAAAAAAAGAAAAGCGATGATATTAAATATTTACAAGAGTGATTTAGTTGTGTAATCTTGTGCTATGCATTCCTGTTTAATAGTGAAATCAGCTACTGCTGAAGTAAATGCCATTAAACTGGTAGTGCTGTGAAGGTCACTGCCTGTACAATGTCACAGCAATTTATAGAGAATAATGATTTTTGTCGGCTTTCCAATGTACCAACCTCCCTCCTTTTTGTCTCCTTTTCCAAAAATAACCAAAAATAAATTTATTTCAGGAATCACTTTCTCTCTGACTCTTCTCCCATCTGACTGATTTGGGAGCTTGAAACCTTTTTCCAAGTTTTCCTATTGATGTGCTCGGTGGGATAGACACTGATTCCCTTCTTTCTGGCCTTGGGTGCTTTACAGCTCTATCTGCTGGGATTTCCAGTTGGCCATTTCTCAGCACTTCGTTTTAAGAGATGCTGAATTACGACCTCCACTCTTTTGAGTGGTTGCTTTTCTCCCCTGTGCCATTGCCAGCCCTATCTGTCTGTGATTCCCCTGAAAAATACTTTTTTGTATGCTGGTTGTTTGTCATCAGCAGTGCGCATGTAGCGTGTTGACATCCCACCACCCTCCTGTCCTGATAAGTGTCTTATAAATGCTTGGAGTACATTCCTAAATAGCGTCGTGCTTAATGGAGAGGCCTCAGAAGTGAGAGGTGTGTTCTTCGCTCTGCGGCTGGCTTTCCCTGCGAATTGTCGGGGCCTTTGTTCCTTTGCGGCAGTGGAGTGGGGACAAAAGCCCTTCACCACTGCACAAGGATGCTGCTGCATTGACGCTTACAGAGTGTCCTGAAAATGATACACAATGAGTACAAAGCATTATCATTCAGCTTCACATCCATCCAATAAGAAGGTTAATTATTTGTTTTCCTTGTTTTACAGTTGAATAAGCAGAAGCACAGAGAGCTGGAGAGAGCTGGAGGAGAACAGGCAATAAATGCCAGAGTTCTCTTGTCCATTCCTGTTTCTGTAAGCACCAGTACAATCTGTTGTATAAACCACCAAATAACTTGCTTGTTCTACCAAGGACTCTCCCAATTAGATTCCACTTGCTAAAGCAACTCTCTAAGAAGATTAAAACTGTATTTATCTATTGATAAACATGTACATGACCGTAGAAATAGCAATCCTATTTTACAAAGGGAACACCACATATTCTCTGTGACAAAAATCTACAGAATGAAAAAAACCATAATACAGAGGTGCCCTAAGTGTACTGTGTAAGGAGTTCGCTGGGGAAGTACATATGAGCGCACAGACACAACGTGGGTTTCTCCTTGAAGGCATGAATTTTAAGGACAAGTGGAAACGAAAGAGGGTACTTAAATAGTCAAGGAGTGGAAATGTTTTTTTCAGCTGTGAGGAAGAAGAATGGATGTACAGCATCAGCAAGTGGAAAGAGGGGGCCAATGGCATGAATAGGAAGGGAAGCAGAGGGAAGGGTAGTAGGAAGATGCGTACTCTTATCCGAGAGGAGTGTCCCAGGTAAAGTGGTGGGGGAGGAATCTGCCATGAACAGTGGTCTTCTGGACAGAATGAGGTGAGAAGATGTCCCTACACATTATTTTCTGCTGAATATTAGGCAGCTAGGTATTACTATTGGTACTATTTGATTTTTGTGGCATCTCATTCCACAATGCACACAGGAGAAGACTAAAGCCTTCATTTACTGACATGGCTTTTCATGGCCTTCTCCTCCAGGCCCATTAGTGGACCTTTTATCTGTTGTGAAAGAGCATAGTTCAGCAGGGTGTCTGGAATAGATGTGTATGTGCATGGTTAATTCAGGCCTTGTGATTTCCTTTAGTCTGTTTTATTTGGTTCTTTGTCTCTTTTTATGCATGTCTATGATTAGTATTGAGTTCTTCCCAGAACGCTGGCAATTATCTCACAGGTGAAAGGATTAAGAAAAAGCAGTGAGAATTACACTGGGATTAAGTAAGGCTGCCTTTGGAGTGTGTTTGTGGATGTGTTTTTTTTTTTTTTCTCTCTAAAGCAAAGAGAAAGAAGAGAGAAGCCAGCTCAGCCTTCAGGTCTCTCTAGGGAGGAAAGTAATACTCCTGAATATGGAAAAGTAGCATCTCAACTTGGGAGGAGGTCATGCTGAGAAAGGAAAGGTAATGTTAAGGCACAAGATTTAGAGTCCTCAATTCAGTTCTTGGTTGCTCTGATTTTGCTTCAGGCTGTTCTGATTGCCCACAGTGAACCTCAGCTTGTCCATGTGTGAAATGGAAGCAGTGATAACTTTCCTGTCTTATGTTGCATGAAACTAAATTAATTACTCTGTAAGTGTACTAGGTTTTTGGATAGTAAGTACAAAAGAAGAGGATAGAGTATTTTTCTCATGCCCCATGCTGTAGTCACACATCCAACCACATGATGTCAGATGTGGTTGGTGGTGGATTATTTCTGTACCTCTATTATCTCTCCCTCTGTGTAATGAGTGGGGCAGACACAATACTGGTAGAAACCAGTATTTGGGATGAGAAGAGGAACTGCCCCATGGGACTGGCAGGCCACGTATCCCAGACTCTGGAGGGGCAACACAGCTTGCAGGCTTGGCCATGCCACACCTTATCTACCATCTGTCCTGGAGACTGGCTTGTGCTCATATAGGGCCTGGCAGATGTCACTGCTGATGGGAGCCTGGACTTCGGGCTGCAGCCCTGGGAAAAGAGTTTAGTTCACCTTTAGCCCTGTTCTTCATCTCTCCTGACTCTGGCACCACTTGTGTTTGCAGTGCAGCACTGCCTGAAGACCCTTAGAGAAGTTGTGCTTTGGTGCTGAGAAAACAAATAGTGCCGGGAAACAGGAGAGGGGTGATGGGAATGGGGCAAAAGCTCCATCAGGTGCTCCGCTGAGTCTGTGCATGATGGGAACAGTGGCATGCAGGGTCCATGCTAACCTCAGTATTGCTGGAGAGGCTCGGGTGTTTCTCAGTAAGATATAGCAGCCCTGCTTTCAAGTGAAATTGAGCTTTTACCCTGAGGGCAGTTTATTTTTCATAGAATCATAGAATGGTTTGCATTGGAAGGAACCTTTAAAGGTCATCTAGTCCAACCCTCCTGCAATGAGCAGGGACATGTTCAAGTAGATCAGGTTGCTCAGAGCCCCGTCCAACCTGATCTTGAATGTTTTCAGGGATGGGGCCTCCACTACCTCTCTGGGCAACCTGTTCCAGTGTTTCACCACCCTCATTGTAAAAAATGTCTTGCTTATATCTAGTCTGAATCTGTGCTCTTAGTTTAAAACCATTACCCCGTGTCCTATCACTAAATGTCTGTCCCCAAGATTAATTAGTTGCAGCTCATACTAGTCAAAGGAACAGACTGGAAGGATGTTCTCTATTCCTGCACAGGGTAGCTGAAGCCAGAGACAGGCAAGTTACCTTTTGGGGTGCTGGCTTCCCACCTCGGGGCTGTGTCTTGCCTCTGAACCTGCTGCCTGCTCTCCACTGTGCAGCTTCCAGCTGCTGGGAGTCACTGCTGGCTGCTCCCCAGGCAGCAGCCGTGGCAGCAGTGGCTGACAGGCACCTAACATATTTTGCCCTGGTGTGACATCCTCCTCAGAGAAGTGACCAGGGCAGAAACTTTTCGTGTCCTGCCCTTGCTACTGCTCTTACTTTGTATTTTTCCACTGTATGTGCTGTCCCCATTCACTCAAGACTTTCAGCCCTGTCCTTAGGGGAATACGAACACGACAGTGACTATGGCTATACGGTCTTTACCGTCTACATTACATATACCAAGAAAGGGCCAGTTAATGTTTGTTGTCATTGCTTTTGCGGTAAGTGTCAGGCACATCCTGACTTTCCTCATTTTACTTTGGTTCTAAGTTGGAGTATTTTTCCCCTTCTGTCAGTTAAGAGTCAGGCATTAGTAAGATGAGCTGTAAGTGGAAATGGGGAGATTGTGCCCTACTGAGTCCACACAAAGAATTTCGATGGAGTTACTGCGTGGGCATTCCTGCGTGCTTTTTCGAACTCTCTGATATTTGTTCCTTACCCCTTCACATAATTCAGTTAACACTAATCTTTTCCTCTTATAATGCAGATGTGTTGGCTTGGATTGAAGTGTGTTTGGCTGATAGGACACCTTGGGGACAGGAGCAGAGTGTTCCCAGAGCTTTGGCCATCTAGAATTTGAACTTGCAGAAGTTATAAATAACAGTTTTCCATGAGAATTCCAATATCCTGATGCTACTGTTCCATAATGATTGCCTAAGCCTCTGGTCTCTTTCCATCTGGTGATCATTATTTCTGTTGTATTTTTTATTCTGATTTTATTCTTAGTATGTCAGTTTGTTTTACCTTGTTTGTATTGATGGATAGCTGTGATTCAAAAATCTATTTTGTTTCAAGTATATTTTTATCAGAATAACCCTCAGTGTCTTTCCATCTCAAATATCTATGCCAAACGCATTTTTAAGTGTCTCCTTATGTTACCCTGCCTGAGTGACTAGATTTGGAGCTGTAGTACAGCTGTTTTGTCTTGCCTCACAGCTCCACCACACAAACCTTTATTTTGACTTGCTTTGACTTGCCATGCCCAATAATGCAGTTCTGGGTCCCTCTGGCGCCCTGGTCTAGGTCATTGATGCCATCCCACTGCTGGGACTCAGAGTTAGGTTAGTGCACATCACTCTGGACCTTCACCAAGTAGAGTTTGGTGGGACAGCAGAGCTAGAAACAAGACATACTGATAGAGCTGTGAACAGGAGGTACTGTGTAGTCACTCAGAGCACTAAGTATTTCCTACTTAACAGAAGAAGACAGTGAAGGACAGAGATTACCTGATTTTCCACAGAGACAGGGTGAACTACTAGTGCTGGGAACAGAGCCCAGGGGCTCAGATTCCTGTTGGCACAGAGCTACTGAGCTGAGCGCGCTTTCAGTTGAACACGCTAGGTACAGCAAGTCACATCAAAGCCATATTTAGAAGTGGGCCTGAGCAATGATACTATTCTTAGATAATGTAGAATTTGCTTCTGTTGCATTTTCTTAGTCTTTCATAGGCATTAATTAAAAAGTCCCTACTGCATTTGAGACACTGGCTTGCCAAGAAATGGGGAGATTAACTTTCATTGTACATGGAGATTTCACTTTGTTAACAGAGTGCTTTAGAGAAAAGGGGGAAACACTGGAAGAACAAGACTGATTCAGGAGTCTCTTGTTACAAGATTATCTGTCTTTTTCTGAGCTGCATGTTTATTAAATGGCAAGGCTCTGGTTACAGGCTGGTGATTGCCTAGGTTCAGGTGTTTATCTGGTGGCTTCTGGGATGCCACATATAAGCAGCTGTAAATAGAGCCAGTTATTCAATCCACTCATAAAGAGGTTTGTTTGTAGGTCTCCAGTCTTCCCAGGGCACAATGGCCGAGCCAAAGCAGGCAGCACGCTGTCCTGCCAGCCAACAGAGCTCTCTGCTGATGTTATTACTGCTGCCACTGCTGGAAATGTTTAGAAATGTTAATATGAGTTTTCAACAGGGGCAAGCCAAAAGGATCTGGGGGCAGTTGACACAGTGGGGATGGGGCAGGGAGAATCAGAGTCTCCTTTTTTATCCATTCATGGTACCCTTTGCTGTCAAGTGTTGGCATGATGGGCTGCTGAGGGAGGGAAAGCGCCAATTCCTCTTGTTCTATCACAAGGCTCTGGGTGTTCATATTGCCCCCTTTCTTGCTAGCATTACTTCAGAGAAAGAGCTTTAAGTACGCCTTTCCTATTCTAATTTCTAGTGTGTGAGACCCTGAAGTCCACAAGATATCTTTGTGTTGTATGGGATGATAATGAAATACATAAAAATTAGCCAAACCCACAGGCAGTAGGATCAGCAGTCTATTGTTCCGTGAGGCTGTCAAACCTTTGTGGATTTGTCTAATAGTTGTGGAGCATTGTGTGTATGTCTCAACTATATTATCAATAATATAACCATCATAACATAACCTCTAGCCCTTGTCTGCTCCTGTTTCTTCTGGTTCTGTGTATTATGCTTAGGAGAATAAAAAGCTATGGCAGCTTTTCAACAGTTAGATTCTGTGTATAGCTAAATTTTAGTCCTTCCCCAAACATTTCCATGAATTAACTTTCAAACTGTTTCTAAAAAGCCTTATCAGCCTCTAATAAAATAATGGAAGCAATATTAAGAATAATGAATCTGTAACTATACAGAGTAATAGAACCATGAGCAATCATCAGCAGCATTTAATAAACAAAACTCATAGAAGACATTTGATTACTTTTGGACTGAATTACAAAATTAATGGATGAAAGGAAGACAGTGGTTGTGATATATCTAGACTTCAATGTATTATTTGACAAAAAGCCCTGTATAATCTTACTTGAAAAAAACAATTAGAATTTGGCTTTAACATGAATAGTTTTCTAAAATAAATTAGCAATACAAAATGCAACAGCATTTTCACGAACTGGGAAGGCTAGACAAATTGGAAGTTACTGTCATTTCTGTCTAGCGCTTTTCTTGGTGATCACAAAGAGGGGAAGAAATGACATATTAATGAAATGTGTAGATTTGAGTAGAATGGGAAGAATTGCAATCATCAGTGTGGATAGAAAACAGCATGTATGTCGCATAAGTGCCATGACATCCTTCATAAAGCAGTAGGTGGATAATTTATCTGTAAAGAGATCTGATAAGCTGCACCTAGACTAAACTGTTAAGGGCCTTAAATACTGTAAGGTGGAGATATGTCAAACAATTTGTAAAAATTTTGAAAGGGCTTGATGATTAAGATCAAGCATGGCTTGATTATGAGGCAACAGTGAAAGACCTAGTATGTATAGCTAAACTTCATGCTGAGAAAGTGGCAAGATATGAAATGAAAGCCATCTCCAAGCACATACAGAGCATAAATGCACAGAAGAAAAAAGAATTATCCTGGTGTTGTCTCAGAGGAATTACCTAGAAGGGGTGCCGCTCAATCGTACAAAGGTGTTCTAGGTGCAGTATCAAGAGGGAACATTTTAACAATGAGAACTATAACATTAGCTTATAGAGTACTTTACCAAGTGAAAAGATGGGAGCCACTGAGTTTTGACAATTGTATTGAAAATAAACCAAATGAAGTTCCTTTTCTTGGGAGCCAGTCTTTCTCTTCCACACCTAGTGGACATGAGATGGCGACTTAGAGGAGGATAACTTAAGTCTTTTCCCTTCTTCAAAGCTCAAATGTACCATAATATAGATACATAGATACCCTTCATTTTCCAGAGGGTCTTTATCTGCTCCACACTGAAATCCTGCATGCATTGCTCTAGTTGATGTCTGTATCTCTGAGGGAGCAATAATCTGTTGTTGTATCAGCTAGCAATATAAAAATAGTCCACCAAATGCAAACAAAGTGTTTTCATAGAGGAAACTGGATGGTTTGCCATAACTACATTAGTGCTAATGCACTACCAGGTCTCTTTTTTCTTTATCCATGTGTTAATTTTGTTCTTCAGTCTCCCCATCTCTTCTAGCTTAATTACCCTCCCCAGACTAGAGGCTGCTGCTGCCTTTTGGCTTCATTACCAGCTTTCATTTTCATTAAGAACTTTGCGCTAATGGACTGTTATAAAACACAGTCATCACTGGCAGGTGTTGCCAAATGACTCTCAGCATGATGGCATTTCTGTGCAATGGAGCAAACAGTCTGGACATTGGATTTGTGGAGCATCCAAGGGCTTGGGATAGAAGGCGAAGAGGGAAAAGTTTGGCGGATCAGTACAAAGAAGCCCTCAAATGT
>VYZW01062843.1:0-13715 GCA_013401315.1 Balaeniceps rex
ATCTTAAAGGTCTTTTCCAACCAAAAGATTCTGTGATCCAGGGCTACTGGAGAGAAAGAGCATTTCCACCATGAATTCAATGTCCTGTGCCTTGTCAGGGAAAGGGAAAGTCTCTCCTTCCAGTGGGACTGAAGGTGAGAGAGAAACACCCTGCTGGCATTAGGAAAAGGGTGTCACAGCTGTCACCTGAACACTCATACTGTTGCCTGTAATGGAGGCAAACACACGAGCGCACAAGCCCCTTTGAAGGGAAACAAGGGGGTAGGAGAGACTGGTGTGTTTGACTGCAGGCATACCCATATGCAGGGCAGCAGGAGGCACAGCCCAGCAGCCCAGCTCCTATTTCACCCTGTGGAACCAGCAAACATCCTGGTCCACATGCCCCAAACCACCCGTGGGGTCCTGCTGACAGCCGAGCCCTCTGCCTGGTGCATCCGCCACCCCATCTGAAGGGGCTGGGCTCCCGCAGGGCTGCCAGGGCTCTGAGCAATGCACACGGCCAGGGATGCCCTTGGGATGGAAGGGGGCACCCACCTGGCCCCTGGACATTGCATAGAGATGGTGGCATTGAGGAAGCCAAGGCTCAACTGGTGCTTCACGTCAGGCGGAGGCCGGAGAGGACCTGCCCTTGAGGCTATCTGGCAGGTGCAGCCTGCAGGGACTACACAGCACTGGGGCACCAGCATATCAGCATCCTCCATCTTCACACAAGCGATAGTGAACAGGGACGGGCTCAAGATGCAGCTGCGTCCCCAGACAATACTCCTGCACAGGACACGAGCCCCCACATCAGTCCCTGCAAGACACCAAGGCCCCTGTGCAAACTCTGCTTGCTGCCACTGCTGCAGCCCGTGTTTTGCTGCGCTGCTTCCACAGGTACACGCAGAGCTCAGACATCTCAGAAACCAGCTTAACCATGGCAAATGGGTCCAAAACACCTTCAACCCTGGTGGCAGCCGTGCCGCTGGGGACACAGATGTCCCCCCAGATCTAACCTTCCTAGGGAGATGGAGCCCACGAGAGACCCAAGAGCTCTCCATGGACTACCAGGAACCAGCTCATCCCCAGCCACACAGTGATTTACCGTGCAGCTGGGAACAGACCCCAGGGGCCTCTTGGCTCAGACCACCAGACTCTGCTGCTCTTGATGCATGTGAGTGTTGTAACAGGGATATCCAAGTAACTCAACAGTGCCCAGAGCGGTATTGAGTAACGAGCGGACTGCTGGGGAAAGGGAGAGCGCACAGCGCTCTGACCAAGACAGCAGCCCAGCATCAATGAGCCCAAGGGAAAGGCTGAGAGGAGCAACTTGAGAAGGGATCTGGGGACTAACATAGGCTCGTGGGAATGTCCTAGACCTTGAAAACCCACAGAAAAGCATCTGGGGAGCCTGGACATCCTCCCAGCCTCTGCCAGACAGGGAGGCAGACGTAGCTACCGCTACAGGTCAGCTCTGCCCAGGCACCATGGCTACACGCAGCCCCCTTTGCTCTGGTTCGTTACTCTTGCAGACGGGATGGGGCAAACACTAAAAACCCTTCGAGCACTTACACACCGGACATAGGCTTCTGCAGCATCAGGCACCAGGGTCAAAGCTCGGAGACTCAATAAATTGCAGAGCGAAGTTGTTTCTGAAGACAAGGCTGATGAGGCTGCCAGCAGCCAGCCTTGCAGAAGGACAGGATCAGGAAAAGAGCAGACATGAGAATAAAAGGCTGGCAAAGAAACAGAAAATACTGGGAGCAAGTAATTCTTTCTAGACAGTCCTTTGGGCTCATCTCAGCCTCCATCTGCTCAGGATGGTCAGGCAGCTGGAGCCTTTAAAAAGGCTACTGGTGACTTGCCCTGCAATCGCCACTGTCTCTGGGACAGACACTACAGGGAAGATAAACCTGGAGCCCTTCCAGCCAGAGGGCTGGAGGCCAGTGTCCTCCCCAGCCTCTCGACAACGCAAGCACCCCCCTACAGATCACAGCTCTGCACTGCTAGCAGAGCAGGGCAGATGGTTTATCGCCCTGTGCTTTACTGCCAATGGGCTTTGTGTTCGTGCAGGGAGGGAATAATGCGGTCCTCTGGAGAGATGGCTAAGATAGGTGGGGGCAAAGCAATGAGCTGGGCAATGCTAAGGCAGTGCCTCCGTCCCCTGGCACTGCTAATACCGTACGGATGAGAGACGAACCAAGCCAGGAGAAGGGGATGGACACAGCAACCCCCCAAGCTCTCCATTCACCTACAAGCTGGTCAGTCCAACGGGCCATGAGCTGCTGCATTGCCAAGCGCCCTGAGAACTGCAGAACAATGTGTGTAGGAAGGGACCTCAGGGGGTTTCGGGCCATGAGCTGCTGCATTGCCAAGCGCCCTGAGAACTGCAGAACAATGTGTGTAGGAAGGGACCTCAGGGGGTTTCGGTCCAATCCTGCTCAGAGCGGGGCTAACCTCGACCAGGTTGCTAAGGGCCTGCAAATGTGGAGACTGCCTCCCCTTCTCTGGCCCCTGCTCCAGAGTCTAACTGCCTTTGTGGGGAAATACTTTTCCTAATATCTAATTGGAATTTCCCTTATGTGCCATTGTCTCTCATCCTGTCCCTGGGCACTTCCCAGGAGAGCCTGGCTCCAGCTTCTCTCCAAACCTGCATCAGGCAGCTGCCAGCAGTGGTGAGCGCCCTCTTCGCTGCCTTCCCTTTCTCAGGCTGTACAAACCCACCGCTCTCAGCCTCTGCCCCTGACGCGCTGCAGCACACCAGCAGCCCCACGGCAGGGCCAGAGCTCCAGGGCATCTCTGGAGAGTGCTGGAGCCCATTAGTCTCCATCCTGCCCAGCCAAGGGTGGCACCAGGGAGGACAGGAGGTGCCTGCGGCCAGCCCCGAGCAGCAGACACCTGCACACCTCAGGGATGTTGAAAAAAAGAGACTCATCACAACACTGAGACCAGTGGGGGCTGTTTTCGTTCAAGTATTTGATCCTTGTTCTGGTTGGTAGTGATACCAAGTACCTACTTTGGTGCCTGCTGCAACATACCTAGGTTATCCCGAGCCAGGAGTCCCAAGTACCTGCTCCAAGAAGTTTGGCCCTAAATACAGAGCGCTTTGCATTCACTGCTGTGGCACTGATACCAGGCCTACCTCCATCACGCCCACGGGGGACCTGTCCTCAGGAGCGACGAGCCAGGACCATTAGGAGTCAAAATCAGCAGAGACCAGCTGGACTAGATGGAAACTCAACAGCCCAGAGCAGGTTCCTGGATGAGGGAAGCAGCCATCCACAATCCCCCCAAGCACCCCCCGGGATCTGCAGCAGAGCCCAGATCACACAAGGGATTTCAGAGCCAACAACCAACTGTGCCCCCAGATCTGCGCATCGTCCCTGTCCCAGCTCTTCCCCCATGCTGCGTTCCCTCAATCCAGAGCTATCTGTTTATCCCTCTCTGCTCCAGCAGGGATCATTCATTTTTCTATCCTCTCCCCGCTCTCTCAGAGCAGAGGGGAAGGTTACTGGGCAGGATCCAACCAGGATAGAAACCTGCTCAGCTTGCCCAGGGCTGGCTGGACACCCCACTTGCCTCCTGGGGACAAGGATCCACCCAATGCACTGGAGGCTGGGATACCTGGTCACCGCACTGCTCCTTTGTGGCCTTGTGGTGCTTGTCTTCAGTGCCTCCTGAGAAAGCCTCAGCACCGAGGATGCCCCAGTCCCCTCCAGGACAGCAACGTACCCACGGCTGGAGAAGACACAGGCAGAGAACGAGTTCGGCACATGACCGAGACAGATCCTGGCCCATTCCCACTGCTCTGCTGCCCAAGCCACAGGCACTGCCTCAACCTGCTAAGCCCTGCAGCTTTCCCAGCTCTCCTCCAGCACCCTCACCCCATCACCCAGGGGACCAAGGGCTGCCAGGCCCTTGGGCTCCCTTGAAGCCCAGCCCTGGGAGAGCACCTGCTCTCTGCTTCCAGCTGACTCATTCCCCTGTGATTCACCCCCTCCTCCTGCCTGACTCACCCATTTCTGCCACAGCCATGTGCATGCACGTGCACATGTGTGTGTGAGTGTGTGTGTGCGCAACTCGGCCGCAGTCGTCAGGGCAATGCCACAAACTCTGCAAGGCAGCAAACTGGGCAGGGAGCCTGGCCAGGCTGTGCCAAAGCCCTTGTCTCCCACAGCACCCAGCAGCAGGACGGGCAGAGATGATGCTGCTGGCTCAAGTCAAGATGGGGGAGATGGGGTAGAAAGGCAGGCCAGGAGCACTGCTGTGTGCCAGTGCCGCTGAGATAAGGAGCGATGATGGGGGAGGGCTTCCTCCAGGCTCCAAGGCTGCCTTCCAGGCAAACCCATTGGCTTTATCAGCCCTCTGGCAGCCTGACACCCACCGCTGGCTGTGGGAAGGTTACCTGGTGCTACCGCAGCTCAGATCCACAGGTGAGCTGTCTGCCAACTAACCTGCCTTTGGGTACAGCCAAACATGCCCCTCCAGGCTGCCCCCAGCTGTGCCTCTTCCCAATTTGACTCTCCAGGGTGGAGAGCTTCCTGGAAGCCAGGAAGGGATTTCTTCTAAGAATGGCTATGGTCACTTGGCATCAGCTAGTGCCACTGCCCTTGCAGGGCCCACAGGCTTGGCCATTTCCTGAATGTGGACAGTACAAGCTACGCACATGATGCTATGTATACGTGTCCTCTGCAGGCTGCTTCTCAGACTAGCAATTCCCCTAATGCTAGGGGTTGAAGCTCAAACAGGCTTTAACCCATGTCCTTTCCCTTCACCTTCCCGCTGGCATCACCCCTTTCCAAGGGCTCTCCGGCTAAACTGAGCCTCCTTCTTGGAGGGGACCAGAGCAGACAGAGGTGATAAGAGGAAGATCACACACTGTGGCTGTGCTGGAGCCCAGCAAGAGCTGTGGCACAAGCCTCCCAGCTGGCGAGTGGCTCTGCGTACCAGAGTACATCCATCTGTGTCAAGAAGGGCACAAGAGCGCCGTCATGCACAGACGACACCGGTATGCACAGCACGCCCCGGTGCGGACCTGCACCTCTCCCTGCAGCAGCCTTGTGGCTGGAGGATCCATTTCCTGTTGACTACGAGAGAAAATTACTGGGATCAGACACAGGCTCTTCTCTCACCCTTTCCTCTCCACATCCCATGGGTCAGTGTCACGCTGACAAGGGGCTCTGGTCCTTTCCACCCAGGAGTGCTTGGCCAGCTGCAGCGTTTTTGCCTATAGCCACGTGCAGGTTACACCAGACAAGCCTTGCTGGTGTTGCAATAGGACAAGTCAGTCGAGCATCACATCCCCAGCAGGGACACACAGCCCCAGCCGGGTCAGGAGGCCCTGCCACCTGGGAATTAAGGCCAGACTAAACCATCCTTTGACCAGAGAGGGAGGGATAATGTTTTGGGCTGGGATGTTACGTATTTAATAGGGACAAAGAATGATTTTCTGCCAAAGCTCAGGACTGTATGTCAGAGCTGCTGGTTCTCCCTGGATTTTTACACTCCTGATCCTTACCATGTATGCACAGAGCCTTTCTCCCTTCTCAGGGCAAAGAAAACCAAGACACGAGTCACATGGGGTCCTGTGGGTAGCAGCAGCTTCCCCTGCATGTCACCCCTCCTCTCATCAGGATGCTTCAGTCCCCGGGGTCCCTTCTAGGGAGGCAGGGTGGGAGATCCATAGTGCTCACTGCATGTCATCAGCAAGGTCAAAGGCAGAGCCAACACCGTGGTCACAGCGTCACCGAGGTCACAGCACTGGGCAAGCATCTGAACGAAACTCAGCAGCCACCAGCAGGACAGGCCCAGCAATTAAATGAACATGCTTAAATCAGCCTGTCACCACTGGAAAGATGGGCTTCCCTACAAGCTCTGGGAGCCCCTGAGAGAGCAGTGATAACTTACATGAACTCTTAGACAAGGTTGGCTCCCTGCCGTAGCCCCTGGGCAAAGGGGAAGCTGAGGGATGTGCCCTACATCCAGTTAGAGCAGCCGGGGACTGCTCCAATTTGAGCCAGACAGTGATGATTTCCTGCCAGCCCCCCATTTGTGACTAACAGAGAGTAACACCCCATCTGCAACACCCCCTTCCAGCCAGGCTGGGGGGAAGAATGGAGAGGAGACAGCTAAGTTGCTCTTGCTTCTGACACCTCTCCCACACCAAGGGATCCCTTGCAACTGCCTTGTGTTCCCTTTCTGCAGCCCAGGTGGCTAAGAAGAGTGGCAGAGCATCCCTCCAAAGTACAGTGCCAAGACCTTGCTGCCTTCAAATAGCATGTTTCAGGTTGGCAAGCTGGGAACTGTCATCAAAGAGGTGCCAGTTTATTCACCCACCTTTACATCAGTGGCATGCTTCTGCAGCAGAGGTGATGCCAGAAGGCAGGCTGAGAAGAGAGGATTTGGGGCAACAACAGATGGAGAAGTTCAGGCTTTCTCAATGTGGATGCTAAGCAGCAAGAAGTACACAAAGTTGACGCTTTTGCTGAAACGGTTCCTGGTTACAAGAGCAGACACGCAGAGCATGACTCTGAGAACGGGCCATCTACCAAGGTGAACAGAGGACGTTACAGTTTCTGGGAGCCCCGAACCAAGCCTTCCATTTCTGGGTTCTCCTTCTCACAGCGGCTCTGTGCTCCCTACAGTTTTCCCTTTGTGGTGCTTGAAAAAGTAGAGCAGCCTCAAGACTGCTAACTTAGGTGGTGGCTGCAGTGACCCAGTGGGAGTCCTGGTGCCCAGGACTCATGGAGTATTCCCTAGCTTTCATCTCCTAGACAGAGCCCAATGAAGCATCAGCCCTTTGTTCCAAAAATCACAGATGTGGAATTTCTTTAAATAAAAGCTTAGATGGGGGAGCATGCCCATGCCAGGGGATGGAGCTGAATGGCCAAGTGCCTGCTAACCCAGCCTGAAATTTTTAAGGACTAAACTGCCTTTTCTGGTCGGTAACACAAATCCAAGTTTGCTAAAATTGGAAAGCCCAACGTGTGGTTCGCAGCTGGCACTCACCTTTCCTGCAAGCTGGAAACCCCTATTGTCTCGGCAGCCCTGATCAGCCCTCTGTCGTCCACAAGGGGATGCTCTTGTTGACTCAGCACATCCTGCAGCCCTCTGTACAAGTCCTGGGTGGGCTGGCTGGCTGGCTCACGCCATCCGAAGCTCAGGATGGAAACTAGCTGTGTCCTCTTTCCACCTTGCTGTGGGAAGGGAAACAGAGGTTTCTGCCATCCATCCCTTCCCTAGCTCCTTTTGCTGGCCCCTCTGGTGCTGTGCCCCACGAGGCACCCTGAGCAGACAACACTAAGCAGAGGGGCCAGGAAAGCAGCTAGACTTGGGCTTTCCAGCTTAACTACACATGAAAAATCCAGTTTTAGCTTGGGCAGGCATTGAAAAGCCAATGTCTTCTGTCAAGGCAAAATGTGCCTGCAGGCACCTGGGACTGTCTCCTCTTCTGCATTTTGGAGAGATCCTCCCTTACAGGCATTGCCTTTTACTCTCTGCAGCCTTCACCGGCTCAGAGCGGGTTGGAGGCCCAAATGCTGGCTACACCAGCGATGCTGCAAATTCAGGTGCCATGTGTTGGGATAGCTGCAAGTGTGATATGGAGGGAAAAAACAAAGCCAAACCACTCAAAAATCCCTGAGCAGAAGGCCTGCACAAAGCCTAGAGTCCTGGCCTCCTGGCTCCCAGCCTTGCATTAACATACCTCAGGATACAGTTCCGGTTTTCACTCTGGTCTTAAAGCTCCCCATGAAGTTGCTCTCACTGACTTTCACAATCTCTTTTCTCTCTGCCTCGCTTCCAACAGGGACCTCAACTGCTGCTGCCTCCCAGCAAAAGGGTCTCCATGACCTTTGTAATTCAACACACTGGGAAAGGCTCAATGCATCTCCTCTATTCCTATATCCCAACACAGACCTCTTTGTTCCTGCTACAAGCCCTACCCCATGACTGTGGCTTAACCCTTGGGGCACTGCCTCAAATAAAAAGTGCTTCGCAGAAGCAAGCAGGTTACAAAATCCATGGGAAGGTGGACCTACCCTCTACCTACGAAAGAGCTGTGCTGACAATCTGCTGGTGGCTTGCAGGAGGCATCGGATACACACAAGGCAGGGGAGGTATCTTCGACCATCCTCATCCTCAGTACAAACTACTACCAAGCTACATGGGGACCCTGTGCCCCACACTGCTGCAGCGATGTGGGCATGGGTAGGGCTTGCAACTCTTTATAGTCTCCTGGTCTCACTCTGCCTGCCCTCAGTTCAGCAGGTTTATTACAAAACATGCTCCACACAGGCAGATTCAGGGCCGCAAGGAAGGAAGAGGGGTGAAGAAGGAAGCAGGTGGGAACGGGGGCTCCCCTTACCTTCAAGGACTCCTCTGCTCCTGCCCCCAGGTACAGCCGTTGCTCCATGCCCAGATGCAAAGCAGAGACAGCGAGGGATGCCACACCGTTACCACCACAGCCTGCGCATAGGCGAGAGCGTGGCAACAGCACTCCTGACTCTTGCCTTGTCTGAGATAAGCTCAGACCCACATCCCGAGCAGCAGCCCATAAGTCACATGTTGGAGGAGGGCCATGGGACTGTCCGTAATCATACACCCTGCACGTGGAGATGCAGAGGGGATGGAAGGCGCAGCCAGCCCTCCCTGCCCTAGCAGGATCCCTGGCACAGGAGAAGGCAGTATGGAGCAGGGCTGCTTTGTGACACCCAAAAATGCCAGCTCTGCAGCTGGGATGGAGCAGGGCTGCCCTGCAGCACCCCAAAATGCCAGTTCCACAGCAGACAGAGCAGGCTTGCACTGCTGCACCCCAAAACGCCACCTTGCAGCGCCCTAAAATGACATTTCCTACCAGCTGCTGCAACTTTCCCTCTGCCCCTTACCAGTCCTGCTCTACCCCTCCCTGTTCCCCAGGCCACAGGGAAACTGAGTCACGGTGTGCTGTCTCTGCCCCAGGGAAGGGGAGCAGGTGAGCAGTCCCCAGCACCAGAAAGAGTGTGGGGAGTAGGGCAAGGGCAGTACTGCCACCTCTGAAAACCTCAATGATGGGGAGATGGTGTCTTTATCTCTCCCCATTGCTGGGGTTTTCAGAGGTGTCCTGCACTAAGCAGCTATCTGAATCGCAAGCCTCCTCTGTTCCCACATCTCTTGAAGCAGAAGTTGGCCCTACTCTGCTGCCAACCATACGGACTGCACCCAGCTCTGCTGGGCTACATCTGGCCCTGCGAACTGACCCACGTGCTCTCTGGCACCAGAGGGGACGGGGACATGCAGGGCTCTGCACCAGATGCACGTAACTTAGCAGGGCCCAGAAAAGAAAGGTAATGCCATGTAGGAACCAAATTAAAGACCCAGATACAGCATTAAAAAACAGAAGAATGCCCTGGCTCCCAAAAGGCTGGTAGGGGACTGGACTTTTCCTTGAGAGCAGAATGTTACATTCTTTACTTTAAGATTCGTGTGTTTGAGTAAAGACTTAGATTCTCCGGTCCAGCTCTAAGAGTTTCCAGGTACTGCCCTCAGCCTCTCTGTTTTCACCACACCCCTCCAAAAGCCCTGCTCACCAGTTAAGCCTTCCCAGGACCAGGTCCTACCTACAGCCCCTGCTCTAGCTGAGCACAGCAGTGCTCACCCACACCAGCATCCTTTAAAATCCCTAGGTCTGGTGCAGTAGCAAATCACCACCCATCTACCTTGTAGGCAGAGAAGCTAACGATAAAGATTTGTTCATTCAGGCTCCAGTTCAGACATCTCACTAATGTTATTAAAGTTACCATTTCTTTACTGCATTTCTCAAGATCGCAATGAGGTTGAGAGCCCAGCATTGTCCAGTTCAACTGGGCCACTGAATGGGAAAGCAGAGCTCATGCCGCAGGAAGATGCACAGCTGTCATGCACTGCTCATCTGCAAATCTCCTGGCATCTTTCCCCAGGCTTGTAGGAGACCAGATGGAAGATCTCACACCAAGGTTACAAGTAACCCCTGACACAAAGCCCAAGGAATGCAGATAACAGGACAGGACTTGATAAGGGAGCAGGGAGTGAAGGCACCTGGCACCTTTCCAAGACATGTCTCAAACACTCTGCAGATAAAGGGACTGAGAGGGCGGTCTGCGAGATGAGCCGTGAACTCTTAGCCAAAAGGTAATTTGGGCCGGGGGAGATCGTGACCACTGACTCACTGACCACCGACTCAATACACCCACCGACTCAAAAAAGGACCAAACTGAGCATGCATGCTATTTAGCATAGGAAGCGGGGAAGGTGTCCAAGACTCTGGGGGAAAAAAGAAGAAAGAAAAGAAGAAAAAACTTGAAGACGGATGCAGAGGGAACTACTGTTTGGCTCAATGGCTTCTGACCATACTTTGCCATCATCCACACCCGTAATATATTGTAATGCCAATTCTTGCACCAAGTACTGATGATCACATACATGAAGAGCAGTGCTTGAGCTGTTGATCTGAAATTGCCTTCAACGTCAGGTACCAGTGTCCCAGCTTCCTCTGTGGGAAAGAAGCTTCAGCTGCCAGCATGGAGCAAGCTGTTCCCCTCTGAAAAGGGAAGGAACCTGTCAGAAGCCGGAGGGAGGAAGCACACCACTGTCTGCTGCAGGCAGCTTTCCTGGAGGCTCCACGTTCCAGCTTCCACCTCCTTGTTTGCTCTCTCCTGGGAACACCAGGGTCTGGAGTCCAGGGTACATTTTACAAACAAGTCTAGGCCATCTGGGAGTTTTAAGATGACTGGAACTGTAGCACTTGACAGAGTTGAGCAGCCTGTACAGATCCTAAAATGACCCTAAATTGGACATAGACACTATGGTGGATTAGAAATGGTGAAATGGTTTTCTGGGGGATTTCTGAGGCTTTGTACCCTAGTTCAGAGCTGGAAGGAGGGGTCACAGCTCAGGCAAGGATCATGACATTTGTGAACACAGGGCCGTTTGGGCAGCTCACAGACTTTCCCCTCCAGTTTTGCCTGAACATCCTAGTCCTAGATGAACTCTGGCCGCAGGCACCATAGCAGCGTGCACCACCCCATAGCAACCCCACACATCTGACCTGCACAAGTTCAGAGCATCCTCCGAAAGTGGGGTAGGCTCCTTTCCCTCCCGTTCTGGGCTGGGCGGGGCATTGTAGCTCACTGGGAGCACTGACCTTTGAAAGGTTTAATGAGAGAGGTTTACAGCTCACACAGCCATCCATGTTGAGATGGGCAAGCTGTGCTTGCTGCCAGCCAGTCCCTTCTCCCTGGCTTACATCCAGGGCTTTAGGCACATCATGGATGACAGGTCAGGTCTCAGTCATGCTCACATTATGGCCAGGCTGGAGCCAGCTTCCTGACCCGTTATCTCTGCGCAGCAAGCAGCACGATGTTCCCTGCTTCCTTCGGCAACAGGAGCAGGCTCTCTACCAGCATCTGGCAAGGAGTCTGCCCAAAGGCAGCTTCAGAAATGTTTAACTCCTCCTTTACCTGCCCCAGAGGATGGCCTCAGACCTTATCAGAGGGCTCACTAGAGCGTCTGCTCTCCATCAGAGTACAGATACCCCGGAGCAAGGCAAACTGGATGTGTGAGGTGGACAGCACAGTACAGGGCCAGGCACCATTGGAAGATGCAGGCATGGCTGGACCCACTAACATTGATTAACTGAGGATGAGCAAGGGCAGCAGAATGACTTGCTCTCCTCTGTGGTTCAGAGAGAGAGCTTAGGAGACTGGTTTCTTTCTGGCTGGGCCTGCTCTGCAACTCAAGGCTTCAAACAGAACAGGTCTACAAACAGGAGTTGCCTGCCAGTTCCCCAGCGAGGGGCGAAAGAGAGGAGGACCTGGACAAAATACCCCCAGCCACCCACCCTGAGGCTGCCCAGGGAGAGCTCTGGACACCAGATTGTCATGCAGGAGCCCAGAGGTGCCGAGCCCAGGGCATGACTGCGACAGGGCTGCATCAAGGGCTGTGGCAGGCTGTGCATTTGCCCTGGCTGCTCTTCCACCACACGCTGTGGAAAGCGCAGCGCTGCGATGCTGCCAGCAATGAGTTGCCATAGCAATCCCCCCAAGCATGCCCTGCTGCCTCCCTCCTTTGTCTCTGCTCCCCCAAGCCTTGCTGTTCCCTCCCCGCTACCCCACACATAAAATCTGGTGTACAACACCCAAAAGCCTCAAAGGGCTGTTCATCACCCTGAGGAAGGAAAGGGGGCAGAGATGGAAGCCCACCCCCACAAGCTGTCATCCCCACCTGCTTCGTGGGCAAGGTGCCTACTCTGGACCCGGGTGCATCACACCCCACCGTGCCTGGTCCTGAGGTGCGACACAGGAGAGCCAGGCAGCCAGACCTGGGGTGCAGGGGCCCCTCTAGCTGCACCCCATGTTGTGCTGTGACAGGCACGGATGCTTCAACATCGCCACCTGTCCCACGCTGCCTGCTCCATGTGGTGACACGCAGCCCCCTGCCCAGCCCAGCCCAGCCAGCCTCTAGCACAACTGGCTGCCTGCACGTCAGAAAGCCCCATGAGCTCTTTCTACCTTGTGGCAGCACCAGGTTTGATGGAAACCGAGGTCACAGACTCCTCTTGCTGCAGCCTAGCAGGCATTTCCTAAGACAGTAAGTCTCTGCTCTCCAGTCCCAGCCCATTTCCACAGTTCTGTTTTGCTGCGCTGAACCTCACTGTGACTTGAACTGGAGACAAGATCCTGCTTCACTTCCTGTCCTAAAAACTGCTGTCTACCGTTGCTATGTGCCGCTAAACAGTTACCCAACCTGGCATGCAAGCAGAGCTCCTCTCCCTTTCACCTCTCCTACACAGGTACAAGATGCAAGGAGAAGACAAAGGACCCTGCTGAACCATGCTCAGGTGTGATACCTGCCAATATCTTTCAATTAATGAATTTAATGACTTAACAGGATGGATAAAAAAGAACTTCTAAAAGCTCTGCTTCCCTCTCCACTGCTCCTCCCTCCTCTGCCCTTCCCCAGATCCAGTAGGGCCCACCACAACCAGTTACATCACTTGAGGGTTTTAGCAGAAGTTAGCAAAGCCTCGGTCCTGATCCAGGATGAGTCATGGAGCACAGGAGACTGTGCAACTTCCTTCTGATACCATCAACCATGTCTTACATGGGCTAAAAATAAAGATAGGCCAAAACTGCAGAGCCATGTCTTGCCTCAACACGAAACTTAGCAAAGCTCAGCGCTAACCTCAGCGCTGCTAAATATGTGACAAAAATCACCTGAGCAGGTGGAAACCAAAAAGCACAGAGGGACCAAAAGTCTTGGGTGTACAAAAAAGGGAGAGGCCAAAAGTCTTGGATGTACAAACAAGGGAGAGGCCAGGAGGCCTCACCCTGGCCTGTGCTGGGCTGGAGGATGGCGGTGGCAGATGCCAAGCAGCCATTCAGCTGTACAAAGAAGGTGCCCTGGGTTTGGCTGGGACAGAATTAATTTTCTTCCTAGTAGCTGGCATAGCGCTGTTTTGGATTTAGGATGAGAAGAATGTTGATAACACACTGATGTTTTAGTTACTGCTGAGCTTGACCCTAGTCAAGGACTTTTTCAGCTTCCCATGCTCTGCCAGGTGCACAAGAAGCTGGGAGGGGGCACAGCCAGGACAGCTGACCCAAACTTGCCAAAGGGATATTCCATACCATATGACGTCATGCTCAGTATATAAACTAGGGGGTAGGTTGGCGGGGGGGCTGCTGCTCAGGGACTGGCTGGGCATCGGTCAGTTGGTGGTG
>VYZW01062844.1:0-10672 GCA_013401315.1 Balaeniceps rex
CTTACTGCTGTCAATTCCACATTAAGAAAACAGTCGATACATATTCAAATCAGAAAAAAATTCTGAATTCCAAGCCAATATTGACATAACCAAGCATTTATGCCATTTTACCAGCACAAGAAATGTATCTTAACTTATATCTTTCTATAGCCCATGTTATTATTATTATTATGTTTCTTTAAAGAAAGTATACAAACAGAAATTAAGTGGCAAACTTCAAGAAAGGATTTCTACTTTTTTACTTATACAGTTAAAAAACCCCATGGTAAGCTTAATAATAACCCTTTTGGATCTGTCACCAAATAATATTTTGTTAGTTTTCTGGCCACTTTGTTGTAAGGAGGAACATTAACACAGTATGATTTTGTTAAAACTGGTGAGTCTATGGACTCTGTCTGAAAATAATCTGTACTTCAAGCGGAATGAGAAATATTTCACTCTGCTGTAGCGTGAGATGCAAAAACATTTTAAAGGAGCAATATATACACACAAGGAAAGCATTTGCTGGAGAGAAGGAGCAAAAACTCAAACAAAAAAACCCAAACCAAACCAACAACATAAAACAGGCATCAAAGTGGAATTTGGACAGGATTATAATCATAACTCTTAAATGGATGATTCTGAAGTTTATTGCCTATAAAGGAGGCAAAAATCTATTGGTATCTTATTATTCAAGTATTGGCTAAACTTGAACGCCATATAGTAAGCAGGCCTCCAGCAAAGTCAAAGCACTATAAATTGCTAGATATGGAAATATTGTATTAGATATTGATTTCCAATGCACTATATGACTTTGCCAATTTTCTCATGTGAAGCCTCCCTGTAGAAGATCGAGAACCACTAGTGGTAGACTGGCAGATTTCCTACTCACATACACACGCGCATACACACACTGCACTTGTCACCTGTGTTTTGAGCCAAAACCAGACGGGGAACTGTGGCATGAGAGAAACTCATGTCCAGAATAATGAGCTTTGCTGAAAGAGCGTGCATTTCTGTTAAACCAGACTCAGCACATGTTGCAATGCCAAACGCTGACCAATGTTTGGATCAGAGCTTGCTTAGAACTTCAGTAGGTTTCTTCTGCATCAGCCTGAAATAAACCAGCTCTGGTCTAAGAGGGAAAATTACCCTGGTACAGAGACCACCTGCAATAGGGATGTACAGAGACCGCCTGCAACAGGGATGCACAAACTAGGGGCTCTTTACTGCATCTCCCAGGGGCCTCAAGCTTACACATCTCAAAGTACTCCGGATTCACCACCACCTGCTTTTAAATAACTTCTGAAAATCAGCAACTCTACGTGTGCAATTTTCAGTACCAAAATACATACTGCTAAAGATTCTTCTACACATACTGCTGAAGATTCTTCTATCAGAGCAGTTATGCAAGTATTTCTTCATAGAAGACTAAGAAAAAGTCCAACTGAACAGCAGCAAAAGCTACAGAAGGAGCCCAAGAGGCTAACCCTAAAGTCTTCATATGTTTTATTTCACTGAAGTCTTAATATGTTTCGTTTTATTTTATAAGAAGATTTATGAGTACCCTTGAAGAAACAATATCATTTTCAGATACATTCTTTCTTTATCTACTGGAACCAGAAGACAAATCAATTCTAGAATCCTAATTACAAGAGGAGAGATACAAGTCTAGACACTCAATCAAAACCAAAAAAGCAATAGGGGCAGAGGGCCTGAAATAAGAATTCTTTCATGCAGTGCAAAATCTCTTAATCCTTAAGATGGAAAAAAAAACCCAGACAGTTTCTAAAAGTATTTGGCCTAAAGAGTCATATTTTTAATGTGATAACTACTTCTGATGTTTTTCTTTACACCATTTCCAGTGTAGGCTGTAATGCATTTTCAAGTCTTTCCATGATAAAATGGGAGAATATTTTACTTAAAACATTTCCTCAGGATGAGGATTAACAATACTTCATTGCATTAAAAAAAACCCACCTGTGATAGCCTTTGTTAGAATTACATTTCCTTTTTGGCAAGATTTCCTATATAATTTCTTTTCAACCTCCTCCATTTGGTGATGTCATATTAAAATCACAAAATATTTCATGAAGACAAGGCAAGATGCATCCTTGAAAACTCAGGATTTTCCCTGGGAAATCTACACATTAGCTGATGGAGGCAAAAGATAAAACAGGGCAGCAGTTTTCTGTGTCCAGCTATAAGTTTGAGAGAGGTAACCAACCCTTAGCATAATGGAATACAACTGTGTAACAATTTTTTTAAAAAGTTATACTCTGCTTGAAAATCGTGGCCTAAAGATTTTCAAGCTTTTCAATCCCTACTGTTTGGTTCTAGATATCCATAAACTTCCAAGAAAGTTTTAGGTGAATTCAAGTTCTTATCAGGGTCTGAAGCTAACGATAGCAAAATCCTCATAAATAAACTCCAATTTTCAAGTCCTGTTATACTAGCCAAATAAAGAGAGTAGTACTTAACTACTGCTTCCTCAGCTAGGAACTGCTCTATAAAGTCTGTACAATCTCTTAAAACAAATGGCCCTGGAGTGCTAATTACAATTCACATAGGCAGATGACCATTTCAGATGATCGGAGGGTTTAAGTGCCCAAAAAACTGAATTGATCCTATGACCTTAGTTATATGTCTTTGGCAGGACTGAATCTAGCATGTTTAGAAAAGACTGATTCAACCCCTACCACCATCGATTGGTAGGATTAGGTGGAAATGAATGCCTGGCAGAGATGTTTAGTTTGTTTGATGTTATTTTCTTAAACATATATGTATGAAATAAACAATTCCTTCTAATTGCTATGATAACCTCAGTTCTTTAGCAGATAGGAGGTTTCATTATTGGGCTCAGAAGTTGACTTCTTTGACCTTATTTTGTAGGGAACAATCCAGATGGTCTAACCTTGCTGTTGGCAGCATTAGAGATGAAGCTGATCTTAATTCCAGTTAAAGCCTTGCTTGCTCTTTGATCACACTAAACAAGGTTGAATTTATTTTACCTGAAGGTGTACCCTGTAAAACTCAAAGGAGAAAGTGCTATAAAGAAGCAATAGAAGCATTCATAATTTAAATGACAGGATGTTTTATACAAAGGACTGTCAAGGAATATGACAAGACTATGAAGCAAATTGAATAGAATTTAAGGAATCTAATGCAGTTGGTAGAGCTAAATGAGAAGGATTAAAATCCTAGGTAGAAGAAAGGGCAATGGAAAGAAAAGTAGTTAGAGATAGATGTAAAATCACTTTAGTGATTGCCTAGCACATTTCTAGTATTTTACAAATAAAAAATAATTGCCAGTTAGGAGAAAATAGTTATTAACAGCATAATAAAAAAGAGAATTGAAAGATAGAAACCCAAAGAACCCAAAGATTTAGCCTGCAAACAATATTTCAGTTATAAGTCGAGTTTCTTTTAGTGGTTGAAGTTCTCTTACTGATGAAAACATGTAGGGGGTCTTACACAGCTCACGTGGTTTTGTATAAGTGTCAGCAAAGAGATGCTGTATGAAGATATCATGCAAGTGAAAATGGAGTAGCTTAAATTCTGATTTTTCCACTAATTTCTTCAGGGTTTTTATGAAGTACTATGGAACATTGTCTCAGGTGTTTTATTTGATTTGTTAATGGTAAATAAATTGAGGTTTTTTTCTCTCTTCAGTGCATGTACATGCACACAGCAGTCTTATAAAACATTGGAACAGCAGAAGAAATATCAAAATGCTGCAAAATTGTTTATCTAAATATAAAGCTTTATGCTCTAATTAGCAGCAAGCTCACAAGAGATGAAACTAGAGTAGGGAAAATGAGAAGAGCCACTGAAATGAATGAAGCCATGAGACATCCCAGGGATGGTTTCTATCTGCACCCATGTCCCTGAGATGTTCTCATTTGCCTGGCAGTATCTCATTAAGATGAATGGGCCATTTCACAAGCCTTTGGAGAGTTTCTGAAAGTGCACGGAGAGATGAAGGAGAGAAATGATAGCATTTACCTTCTGCACCATTTAATGGATATTTACTGGCGTGGGGATCAGGTGCTTTACATTTTAAAAAATGACAGAGAGAACCACTCAAGTTCTTTGAGATTTTTCACTTTTCTTGCCCAAAATTTCACAAGCCACTACTGAGTTTTTTTTTTTCCTGTTTCTTCTAATTAACTATTTTAATGTTTCAAATTCTAGGCAGTAACAACAGTTGAACTATATAAAGTTTCTATTAATATTGGTAACTCTCAAATATAGCTCCATGACAGGTAAGTGCTAACCTAAATACCTTCAGTACGTATAGGTTTCTTTGAAAGCCCGTTAAAGCAGTCTACTTCCTTTTCAGTACAGATGTACCTAATGTATATTCTTCAGCTGATCTGAAAGTTGCTAGTTTGTCTTCAGAGTTCACGCTGACTGAAATGCAAGCAATCCTTAAAGCAGCAGGATAAACCTGCTATTAGGCTAGCTTAATTGACATTTCAGCCTGCTTATTAAAAAAGAAATGGTGGTAGGTAGAAAGAAATGGAACACGTGAAGTACTAGTACAGTTCTAACTAGGCCAGTGTAATTTCCCAGGGAGCTGTAAGGGCTTAGAAAATTTCAAGTCAACCTCTTGTTCAAAATAAGCACAGATGGTACACTCCATCCACCACATGGTGGCATCTAACCATGCTCCTCCTCCGAACCAAACTATCTCTGCACGAAGGTGAAGATTTTCTTGATGTCTGGGACAAATGAATTTTTCCTGATGGAAAAAAAGGGTATCCCACAACACCAGAGTCACTACTGCAACTTCTCCTGATTCTGTATGGATTCTTCCTCTGCCTTCCTACAAGGAATTATAAAAGTCATGGTGCTGTGCCTTCACTGCTAGTTTGAGGAGAGAAAGGATTTTAGCAATACCTCCAACATCTGTAAAGGAGAAGAGATTGATTGACCCCACAGCTATTTGATGGTATGGCGGGTTGACCCTGGCTGTATGCCAAGTGCCCACCAAAGCCACTCTATCACTCCCCTTCTCAACTGGACAGGGGAGAGAAAATATAACGAAAAGCTCATGGGTCGAGATAAGGACAGGGAGATCACTCAGCAATTACCGTCACGGACAAAACAGGCTCGACTTGGGGAAAATCAGTTTAATTTAATAAAACCAAATCTTAAAACACCTTCCCCCCACCCCACCCTTCTTCCGGGGCTCAACTTCACTCCCGATTTTCTCTACCTCCTCCCCCGCCAGTGGCACAGGGGGATGAGGAATGGGGGGTTGTGGTCAGTTCATCACATGTTTTCTCTGCCGCTCCTTCCTCCTGAAGGGGAGGACTCCTCACACTCTTCCCCTGCTCCAGCATGGGATCCCTCCCACAGGAGACAGTCCTCCACGAACTTCTCTAACATGGGTCCCTTCCATTTGGGTACAGTCCTTCAGGAACAGACTGCTCCAGCGTGGGTCCCCCACAAGGTCACAAGTCCTGCCAGCAAACCTGCTCCAGCATGGGCTCCTCTCTCTCCACGGGTCCACAGGTCCTGTCAGGAGCTTCCTCTGGCGTGGGCTTCCCACTGGGTCACAGCCACCTTCGGGCAAATCCACCTGCTCCAACGTGGGGGTCGTCCATAGGCTGTAGGTGGATATCTGCTCCACCATTAACCTCCATGGGCTGCAGGAGGACAGCCTGCCTCACCATGGTCTTCACCACGGGTTGCCAGGGAATCTCTGCTCTGGTGCCTGGAGCACCTCCTCCCCGCTCCTTCTTCACTGACCTTGGTGTCTGCAGAGTTGTTCCTCTCACATGTTCTCACTCCTCATTCCAGCTGCAGTTTGTGTCCCAGTGGTTTTTTTTTTCTTCCTTCTTAAATATGTTATCCCAGAGGCACTACCACTGTCGCTGATTGGCTCAGCCTTGGCCAGCGGCGGGTCCGTCTTGGAGCTGGCTGGCATTGGCTCTATTGGACATAGGGGAAGCTTCTAGCAGCTTCTCAGAGAAGCCACCCCTGTAGCACCCCCCTGCTACCAAAATCTTGCCACGCAAACCCAATACAGACGGTTAGGTATACATTTGATGGAACAAAACTCCTCCTGATAGAGACAGATAATGTAATAAGATGATGTAACCTTGCAGCAACATGTTGCAGTTTGGGAGGTTCAGGTTGCACATTAGGAGAAAGTTTTGCACCAGGAGGGCAGTGCAACACAGGCACGTGCTGCTCAGAGAAGCTGTGAAACCCTTTCCTTTGCAGTTTTCAAGACTCAGCTAGACAAAGCTAGGCTGACCTTACACGAGGTTGGCAACAGTCCTGCTTCAGGCAGCAGGTTGAGCTAGATGGCCTTGGGAGGTTCCTTCCAACCAACACTTCTAACATTCTGAGAGCATTATACGCTTAGAGAGGCCAAGTTGGATGCCTTAAGGCAACAAATGTAGAATTTTTGTAGAACTGTCATAGAATCATAGAATGGTTTGGGTTGGAAGGGACCTTAAAGATCATCTAGTTCCAACCCCCCTGCCATGGTCAAGGACACCTTCCACTAGACCAGGTTGCTCAAAGCCCCATCCAACCTGGCCTTGAACACTTCAGGGATGGGGCATTCCCAGCTTCTCTGGGCAACCTGTTCCAGTGCCTCACCACCCTCATAGTGAAGAGGTCAGACAGTGCAGAGGCATTTGAATCTGCTCCTAACATGTGGAACCTTTGGGTTTATGGATTTATTTCTAACTAGGTCCTTTAAGTATGTCCTGATATTCATCAAACAGTCAAAATGGACTATTGTTTGTCAGCGTAATAAAGCTTCAGCTTTAAGGAATCTGTAGCTCCCTTAGTGAGTTTGAGAACCTGAGATCTGCATTCCTTTCTCATGTTTTTAAAACCATTCTCAATGCCAGAGTGTTACAATGCAAAAAGGTAACAGACAATTTTTTTTCCTGAATTGGAATTTCTCATACCCATATTTTAACAATTACTAGATATAATATGGCAGTCAAAGCCTCAGCTGATGATGTAACACCCCCATCTTATGGAACATTTAAGATTTATCACCATTTAAAATTTGCATAAAGACTATTATTTATACAGCTATATAAATAATAGGTCCATTGAATAGCCTAGCTGAAATTTATCTATACTACTGAACATACATGATTTTCAGCATTTTCAGTCTCTTGCTCTGGAGGATCAAGCCTTTAGCACCACTAGATTTTGTGGCACACATTGCAAACGTAACAATAAGGAAAATGCAGAAGACGTATATTATATTTTACAATTATTTTAGCAAGTATGTAAAAGATTCAGACTTTTCTTGGAGCATTTTCAGTTAAGCAGTAGTAATTTTTAAATATCCTGAAGTGTGTCTAATACTTTGTAAAGTTACAAGCTTCATAGAATTCCATTCCGAAAAGAAAAATAATCCAGAAGATCACCTCTCTTATGCTAATATTTTTCTTCACTAATTTATATTCTGCTCTGGAAATCTAGAATTATATTATTTTTGAAAATACGTGATGTTTAAAAAATATTTTGAAGTTGATTCTTTCTAGTAAAAAATTTTAAACTTATTTTTAGTGAAAGATTGTTTATGCAAGCAATTTTTCAACTAAATCTATTCAAAATATTTTAAGAAATACTTTTAAAGTAGGTTTTACATAGAACTTTTTCTCACCCCCCAATCTGATAAAATATTTGTAATACCCAAGTATCAATTTTCTATTAAAAATATATAGTACATGAAGATTGCTCAATAGATGTGTTCATTTTTTAATCAGTGCTTCTAATGTTTCAGTCTTTTCTGTTTAAGAAATGAAATAAAAAAAAATGCACTTTAAGCCATTTGGGTTTAAGTAAACGTTGCATGATTAACTGTTAGAGTAGAGAAATTAGCATGCTTGTAAGCAACTGAATAAACATTCAGTCGTAATGAAATAGAGCCATATATCTATGGGCATTAATTCTGTAATTTACATAAGTGACAATAAGAATGTAGAGTAGCCGAAGGACACTATTTACTAAAAGAGTGATTTCAATAATTCACAGATAAAGGAAGCAAAGTTGGGATTATCTCTTCTTCCTGTCTTTTAAAAATTCTAGTGAAAAGAACAGCCCATGTGGAGCCATTTAACTTTTCTTTTCCTATGTTGATGTCAGCTTTGCAGTTATACTTGGCATAACAGCTTTGATTAAACATTTTATATAATTGTAAGCTTCCTGAGGGGACTCAGAATGGAACTATCAGGTGCTTGGGTTACATTCCAGATGGCAAGAGATTTGCTCAGCTTCACACTCCTCTTCCCACTGATGATATTAAACCACAGTGGAATTCATTTGCAAGTAATTCCGGGAACCATCAGGTTGAATTTCAAAGAATTAAAAAAATCAGCAACTCTGCTTTTAAAACAAACCAGATCATTTGTAGTTGTTTTTCAAACAATTCACAGGCTTTTCCTTGAGTAATTTTTAAACCCGTGTCTGCAAGCATTACACTCTAAAAGCACTGCTGTTGCATTAAGGTTACAAGTGAACTGAAATGGCCTTCTACAGTTAATCCTTTCCCGCTCTCAAATTAACATGTAGCTAAATGGATACTAGAGTCAACAACATCTAGAAGCAGATAGGTATGGTAATGGAATGTGGAGAAGGCAGCTCGTAATCAGATTCATTTGGGCTACCATCACACCTGACCACTATCTAGATAAACTTTCGTTACCACAGAAAGTTAGCTTCTGCAAGAGAAGGGAAGCTAGGAGGGATCTAATCTCACCTGCAGAAATAGTAATGCCAAGGTACACCTTAAGGACATTTGGGAACAAACCTGAGGACACTGCTGCTCTATATTCCAGAGAGCTTAAGATGTGGAGGGCTCAGAGGACAATCACAATAATCATTCTCAGAAATCCCTAATAAGCCTGTTTCCTCGTTTCTAGTGGGTTGTTGATTGGTCATACTTGTTTCTGGCTTGCAAGTAGAACATTCTAATCTGTGCTTATACATGCATAATGATAGAGCTGGGCTGGCTTCTGGAGTTTTCCTATCCCACGAAAATGGGCATCCAGAATGGGACTTGAGCACAGTGGAGGTATTTCCACCCAAAACTTCATCCCAAAAATTCTCTTTGGAGACTGAAGATTCCTAAACTCACTGTTCTGAGTTCAGATCCATGGCTTCTCATCACGGACAAAACTGAACCAGGCTGAGCTAAGCACCTGTTTAGCCTGAATTGGGCATTCTTTTATTTTAGCACCCTAAAAGACTTCAACTGCTGGATTTCAGGCTCAACACACAGCAACAGACTGGCTTTCCCCTTCCCATGCTCAGTAACACATGGCTGTGACAGCTTGAGGATGCCTGAGGAAGAGCAAGCGGCTGTGGAGGACTGAGTACTGGTTTTGCATTTCATCAAAAGACTGATAATAATAACGTGATTGCCCTGCAAGAACTCTTTGAAAGAGTGGCTATAGACACCCAGTCAGAGGAGAGGAATTTGAAAAGATATTTTTTTATTGACCCAGAACCAAAGTTTTGTTCTGCGTGCTGAACAAAACTGTAATGCAGAATGAGAACTGAACTAATGCTAACAACTACAAAGAGGTTACTGGCTAAAAATAAAGGCTCATCAGAGCTACTGCTATGTGCGGATTCACTCAAAGTTATTGCAACAGGTAACAGTAGAAGTGGTGACTGCAGTGAAATTAATGCCTGATAACCAGTACAGAGAACAACACAAACAAAAGGAATTTGTTCAACCCAATTCCTTTTGTTCACTCTGTATTATCCACTTTTAAACTGATAACAAGGGAAGGTGGAAGAGCAAATACTTCTACAAAATTTAGACTGACTTGATTCTCATGTCGAAAGCTACAGAGGGAATGGCACACCTTTGAATGGACTTCACTGTTATGCCAGTATACTGTAGTTTTCAGCTAAAGATTCATCAAAATACTGTCTGACAGAATTCATTATCCTCTGTAAAACAATCAAGGAATTTAACTGTGGGTAGTAACTTGAAAAATTAACATCAGTAATCTAATGTCAGACTATCTTACCAAAGTAAGACAAGACCGAGCAACTCTTGGATCTCAGGTTATTTCAGGACACAGCTATTTCAAACCCCACTTCACTCTGCGTAAGCAGAATAGAGAACCATTGCACTGGAGCATCTTAACATAACAACTGTATGAACACGAACAGATTAATTCTATGAAAGACCTCTGCTTTCTTATCAATATATTTTGCAGATATTACCTTTGACTGACAGGAGAAGAAAAGTTTAAAGCAGTATTTCACAATATGGGATTCTTTGAATCAAAGAATTAAAGTAATGTTAAACAGAGTAAAGGTCAGATGAATCTGGTATTGGAAAATCAGGATGATGAACTGCAACTCTTCAAAGCTTCTGAAATCTCAAAAAAAATTTAAAAAGAAAGGTCAACAAAGGATTTAGTCAATTTGCTGATGAGTAACACTTTAATGAAAAATAAATCTTACGTTCTATCAGATGATTAAAATGTCATGCCTGAACTATATTACAGATCTAGCAATGTTCTTTCATCTCAAACGTATATAATATTATGGGACAAGTATTAGAAGTTTTAAATAATAATGTATAGGTTTAAAGAGTTTTTCATAAAAATAATGCTTAGAAAATAACATTGAAATAATAGGAAAAGTCACATAAAGTTAAGTTAAAAAATATATACCCAAAAGGATATAA
>VYZW01062845.1:0-18177 GCA_013401315.1 Balaeniceps rex
TGTGTTTCAGTTTGTGCCCATTGCCTCTTGTCCTGACACCACAAAGGAACCTGGCTCTGTCTTCTTTGCACCCTTCCCTCAGGTATTTATACACATTGATAAGATCCCCCCTGAGCCATCTCTTCTCCAAGCTGAACAGTCCCAACCCTCTTGGCCTTTCCCTCTATGAAAGGTGTTCCAGTCCCTTAATCATCTTCATGGCCCTTTGTTGGACTCTCTCCAGTATGTTCATGTCTGTTTTGTCCTGGAGAGCCCAGCACTGAGCACAGTATTTCAAATGTGGCCTCACCAGTGCTGACTAGAGGGGAAGGATCACCTCCCTCGACCTGCTGGCAGCACTCCTCCTAGTGCAGCCTTATTGCAGCCTTTCAGTACTTAAAGGGGGCCTATAGGAAAGATGGGGACAGTCTTTTTAGTAAGGCCTGTTGTGACAGGACAAGGGGTAATGGTTTTAAACTAAAGGAGGGGAAATTTAGGCTAGATATAAGGAAGAAATTTTTTACAATGAGGGTGGTGAAGCACTGGAACAGGTTGCCCAGAGAGGTAGTGGAGGCCCCATCCCTGGAAACATTCAAGGTGAGGTTGGCCGGGGCTCAGAGAGGTAGTGGAGGCCCCATCCCTGGAAACATTCAAGGTGAGGTTGGCCGGGGCTCAGAGAGGTAGTGGAGGCCCCATCCCTGGAAACATTCAAGGTGAGGTTGGCCGGGGCTCAGAGAGGTAGTGGAGGCCCCATCCCTGGAAACATTCAAGGTGAGGTTGGCCGGGGCTCAGAGAGGTAGTGGAGGCCCCATCCCTGGAAACATTCAAGGTGAGGTTGGCCGGGGCTCAGAGAGGTAGTGGAGGCCCCATCCCTGGAAACATTCAAGGTGAGGTTGGCCGGGGCTCAGAGAGGTAGTGGAGGCCCCATCCCTGGAAACATTCAAGGTGAGGTTGGCCGGGGCTCAGAGAGGTAGTGGAGGCCCCATCCCTGGAAACATTCAAGGTGAGGTTGGCCGGGGCTCAGAGAGGTAGTGGAGGCCCCATCCCTGGAAACATTCAAGGTGAGGTTGGCCGGGGCTCAGAGAGGTAGTGGAGGCCCCATCCCTGGAAACATTCAAGGTGAGGTTGGCCGGGGCTCAGAGAGGTAGTGGAGGCCCCATCCCTGGAAACATTCAAGGTGAGGTTGGCCGGGGCTCAGAGAGGTAGTGGAGGCCCCATCCCTGGAAACATTCAAGGTGAGGTTGGCCGGGGCTCAGAGAGGTAGTGGAGGCCCCATCCCTGGAAACATTCAAGGTGAGGTTGGCCGGGGCTCAGAGAGGTAGTGGAGGCCCCATCCCTGGAAACATTCAAGGTGAGGTTGGCCGGGGCTCAGAGAGGTAGTGGAGGCCCCATCCCTGGAAACATTCAAGGTGAGGTTGGCCGGGGCTCAGAGAGGTAGTGGAGGCCCCATCCCTGGAAACATTCAAGGTGAGGTTGGCCGGGGCTCAGAGAGGTAGTGGAGGCCCCATCCCTGGAAACATTCAAGGTGAGGTTGGCCGGGGCTCAGAGAGGTAGTGGAGGCCCCATCCCTGGAAACATTCAAGGTGAGGTTGGCCGGGGCTCAGAGAGGTAGTGGAGGCCCCATCCCTGGAAACATTCAAGGTGAGGTTGGCCGGGGCTCAGAGAGGTAGTGGAGGCCCCATCCCTGGAAACATTCAAGGTGAGGTTGGCCGGGGCTCAGAGAGGTAGTGGAGGCCCCATCCCTGGAAACATTCAAGGTGAGGTTGGCCGGGGCTCAGAGAGGTAGTGGAGGCCCCATCCCTGGAAACATTCAAGGTGAGGTTGGCCGGGGCTCTGACCTGGCTCTGTCTTCTTTGCACCCTTCCCTCAGGTATTTATTCCCTCTATGAAAGGTGTTCCAGTCCCTTAATCATCTTCATGGCCCTTTGTTGGACTCTCTCCAGTATGTTCATGTCTGTTTTGTACTGGAGAGCCCAGAACTGAGCACAGTATTTCAAATGTGGCCTCACCAGTGCTGACTAGAGGGGAAGGATCACCTCCCTCGACCTGCTGGCAGCACTCCTCCTAGTGCAGCCCAGGATACCCACCCACATGCACATATACATACGCACACAAACACACATGTGCACATACACAAATCTACTACAAAACTTTCATGTTGAGGTATCTCCCCATGTCAAAGTATTAGTCTCAGCTGCTTTCCTGGACTTAGGATTGTCCAATTCCAGGATACTTCAGAGATCTTTATAGTGCTCATAAGTAGACTTGGCAGTTGCAATCATAATTTACGTAATTTTTGTTCTTCTATCAAAAGCCCATACTTTGCCAGGTAAAGAATGGTCTCTTCTAACATTGAAATCTTGCAGTAGAGACATAAATTTGTGTTTCCTAGGCTGTATGAGGGTTTAAATCTTCTCTCTAAGCAGATTTCTCTTTTTATTGTTACAAGGATAGACATCCTTTTTTAATCTATTAGAAAGAAATGCAAAAGAGATCAATCCCTTTTTTCTTCCAATATATGACATTTTTCTACTTTATTCTTCTGTAGAAGTCATGTGCTATTATACTGTGTTCTTTTCATGTTCCCAAATCCTGCTTCCTGTTAGTACTATGAAGTCCTTCTCTTCTGAGATTGTACTTGGAGAAGAGCATTGAAACCTTCTCCTTTTACATTAAATGGCTCGGTCTGATCAAAGAGGGCAGAGGGTGTTACCATAATTCTTCTTTGACTAAAGAAAATAAACCCTTTGGTTTTGAATGGAGTATATCCTGAACTTTTTCTAAAGAAAATTAGCTTGCTTTCCACTTGTTCTCTCTTTAGAAATTTGATTTTAGTGTGTAAGTACCTAATGTACTGAATGACTTGAATAATCATATTTTTGTCAGAATGTTTCAGCTAAATACATGCAATGACCATCTGGGCTTGGAAGGAGCATCTATCAAGCTTCAGATTTGCTCTCCAGCTAGTGTGATATTGCATCATCATGCTGTGGTTCACAGCTTTTGCTGGGGCCAAAGATGGGAAAGAGGTTTTTTTTTCAGTGAGTACTCTACATATGTATTTTGAACAAGTACATATCTAGCCTTAGGATAGCAGAAAGCCTTGACACATTAGAGTATATTAGCTAGCAAGGGTTATTCCAGATGAGAATTTTGGAGGAGGAATGGATTACCTAGAGAATGGTAGTAAGAATTCAAACTGATTCAAAAGAGAAATGTTTATTATTGTCAGGGTTGGTTTGGGATTTTTTTTTGCATTCTGCCTCATCTTAAACCTCTTTTTGGAAGTTTTCTAAAATTTCAAATCTTGCAGAATCTTCTAGCAGACCTCCATTGTAAATACTGCAGAAAACTGTTTCGTTCTTATGTCACATGAAAATTCACTACCTTAAACTACACATTGTCTTTATTCATATAATAATAATTAATTTAGGAAAGCAAGAAAACAAAAAAGAACTCTATAACTGAGAAAATATAATTACCCTTTTTGCCCTATAGGTGAAGGATGCTAAATGACACACAATGAAGGAATCCAAACAGAATCTAGCAGTTCCCAGTTGAATTCAAATTTAATTTACAGTGACACACAAGCAACGTCCTTTGGAGGGAGGAGGAGAGGAAAATTACTTTCACCTAATTAGCCCACCTAAAAGTAAGGTGTCAGAATGAATTCCTTTCAAAGTAGTTTAAAGCTTTTATGGAGGCATTTAATGTTAAAGTGCGTCAACAGACATAATGAATTGAAAAACCAGGACCACAGACAAAGAATATACTGCTGTCTTTATCAGCGTGCTCATAAATAATAGAATCTAGGTAAATCAACGTAAGTCTTCAGGGGTTCCATCATGTACCATTTCATTTAAACTTGCTATACTTCAGTAATCCCTCTATAGTCTGCAGTTCCACTTCATTTATCAAATACGGCATATGTCTAGCACTCTAACTAAAGAATTTAGGTAAATGGCTCTATCTAAAGTGACTCTTCCTTGCCAAGACCTTAAATTAGGTGAGTGGAATAAAACATGTTTGGCAAATGACAAACTGTGTTTGGAAATTCTTAAACTGTTATTAATTACGTTATTGTGGATAATCAATAAAACCATTATATTATAGCAGCCTATAATTTTTTTGGCTGTGTTTCTGAGTGATTCAGACAAAGTAAGGAGAAAAATAAACCACCTTTGTGCACCTCTTTTTCTGGGATCATGCAGTAACCTAAACTATAGTGAAATTTTAAACAGTTTCTGGATTGTTCTAACAATTGCTTTTCAGGAAAGAGTGCATTAGGATGATTCTGGAAGCCATATTCTGAAGATCTTGTTCCACCTCCATCTCCAGAGTGTGATTGTAGAGCAGGATGTGGCTGTGCCTTGGATCCTGTTTTTGCCTGAAAATTCATTACCAAAGTTTACTCTCAACAGATCTTTTTGTTTTGTTTTGTTTCTTTTTATAAGATATCTTAATTTTCAAAAAATGTGAAAGGATCTTGTTGAAAATAGAAATATATATTTTTTATGTCAAAGACAGGTAAGAATCTTTTAGAATTGAATTTAAATTTTTTCATAGTAGCACAATACCAAATGTGGAAATTTTATTGTGTACAGAGACAATGACAAAACTCTTACTGTACAAAACTTCACAATTGAGGTGTGGATAGAAATGTTCTTCGACATATCTGCCAATGGCATTTGAGTTGGTCATCTTCAGAAACAGCTCCATACAGTCCATGTTTAACACTGATGCTCTATTTCATTAACATTTAAGCAGAATGGTGCAGTGCTCTTCTATGCTTCTCTTCTTAAATCTGAAATAAGGACATACTTCATACATTGAAGTTCAGTTCACATTGAGAAAAGGTCTAGTTTTATTTCTCCTGTCACATGCTCCAGTAAATAATTAGTGGAAACAAAAGTACTACTCTTGCTTTTCCTTGAGTTTTAAGATTAAAAGTAAAGCTTCCGCAACCTCAAAAATAACTCTTTTTTTTTTTTAAGTTTCTCTCCCCCCCCGCAATGAAGCTGAATTGGAGATAGATTTTGCTAACACCCATGCTGAACACTGTAACAGGAAAAAATAGATTAAGCAATGCTGCATTTATATTTGCATGTGTCGTTGCATTTTCCATGTGTGATTGATGATAGCGGTAGATGAAAAAGAGATGGTGTGACAAATTCTTAGGTAACTGGAGAGCATGGGCAGTATGCGATAACTGCAAGTCTAGTGGTCTGGAAATTTTTAATGAAATGTTCTTCTCATCTTGTTTTTCTTGAAAAAATTGGAAGGAAATGTTGTGAAACAGTTACACTACGAGTTTTTTTTATTTATGAGTTCTGTCCATTTCATTGATTATGGTATCACATCTTGCAAGAATAGCTAACTTCCTCTATTACATAGTATATTAAAAATGAACAAGAACCCCAGAATCTTATTCTGAGCTCTGCTCAGTAATTTCAGCCAAGACATAAACTTCATACTTATTCATGTTATTAAATCTTTTCAATAATTTAATGTAACCAAAAATTTAAAATACCTCCAAACACATTACACCAGCATTAGATATTTCTAAGTTACTTAAGTTATGTACTTAACAAAGATGAACAATTTGCTTAAAGCATCCTACATATCTGTATATTTATACAGGATGTTGTAATTTATACAGTATACTGTATATAACAGTATCTAATTCCTTTGTTAAAATAAATCCCTAAAAAGATTAGTTTCATAATATGACTATTGAGTGGGCTCTTGTTTGCCCCCTTTTATTTTTTTGTCAGTAAAACAGACCATAAACAAATAAGAAAGAAATAATTGTATTAGTATTTCCTTTGGTGATACACCAGTCCCACTGGGAATTTCTATGATCAGCTCAGTGCTTATACAGATGTCTTTCACAAGGCATGACTTATTTTTAAGTCCCTGAGTGAAAGTGCCTGAGTGGAAGACTTGGAGACTGATTTATTTATTTATTTATTTCAATCCACGAAACATAACAGTAAGGGAAAAGGCAGTGCAAGATCATTATTACAAATAGGTTTCAAACCTGGACTGCAGCTATCTGCTACTAGGATGAAACAGTCCTCCTAGCTGCATGGTATCAAGTCATTTAATGCTTTTCTATAGGTTGCCAGTAAAGGCGGAAAAGTGTGATTGTGTTGATGGTTTTATTTTTGAATCTGGTGAACAACTCTCCCCTGGGAACGGGATTATGGTGAATCAGCTCACTTTGTGTAGGTTAGGAGATAGCCATCAGTATTAACTTCAGGTTTTTAGTTGGAAGGAAAATACTGGCAATTTTTCAAAGTCCAATACCACTCACAAACCAAATGTGTCCAATTTGAGACAGAGAGCATCTATGTTCTCAGATTTGATGCTGGTTTTTGTAATTCTGTGCTTCATTTCTTACTTCTTTTTATTTTCTTAGAGGCAACCTTGAGTTTATCCACTGTCAGTTTATATTATTTTGTTGTCTTAATTTTCCTTTAGGTTAAATAATTCCCTCTTCTTTCTATTTGCATCCCTAGTTTAATTATAGAAAAAAACTTTATTCCTTTCTAGCTTTACCTTTCACAGAAGAAATATGTCCCAGACTTCTTTTTTCTTCTTCTAAAACCTTTCTTTACCCTGCTCTTTTTAACAGGCTTTTTCTGCATTTACTCCAGCTCAAATGCATGTTTCTTGAATATTGGTTAAACAACAGTCCATACTACAGAGATGAGTTGTAATCAATGCTTTGTACATTGACAGTAATATTACCTTATGTCTATATTGTGTTTGCTGTATCCTAACATTACATGTGTTTATTTTCATATCTTCAACAGGTTGGTAGTTTACAACCACCTTATTATCACCTAATGTATCCTGATCTTATTTCCCTTCTGCTTCTGTCCAATGACTCCCCAGTTTCTTATTAGCATCAAGTAAATGACTAGGCATTGTTCCACTGAATTTCATCTCATTCTTCCTTTTCCATCCCTAAAGGTTATCCATCCCTTCATGAATAATATTCCAATTCTCTCATGTCTAGCTCATGCCTTCTAGTTTCGTGTTATAAATTAAGTACATTATCATACTTCTTGCATCAAGAAGGCCAACAAAAATTTTAATATTAATATGATCATTCCCAAGACAGATTCTTTAGGAGTTCACCACATTGTTAATTCTCCAGTGTGATGATACCATACCTAAATCAATAGATTTATTATGATCTCCTGCTAAAAGTCTCAGTAGCTTTGTAATACATTTATTTTAGTGTTATGGGAAGGAGATTAAGCTACACTCTCTGAACTACAGTCAAATGTAGTACAGTTCCATAAATATACTTCCATTTCCATTAGCCATTCTGCTTTTGTTCTGTATTCAAAATTATCATCTTTGCTGATATCTGAAATAAAGAATTTAGGTAGTTTTTAAGCAATACCTAGATTATCTGCGATCTCAGTGCTGTCTCTACGGCATAATGGCATATATCTCACTACTTTTAGGGTTTGAAAAATCTTATTTCTCTTGCTTTAATTAATCTTTGTAAGATGTATTTTGAAAGAGTTTATGAATCTCTTAAATGGTAGTCTCATTTCCTACACGGTTTGATAAAATGTGAAATCATTCATTTTGACAAGTAAAGAAACTGGCCCAGATTTACACCTCACAGAGAAATTTTTTGTCAAGCTCAAGCTGACACTGTTATGTCTGTTTCCTTGGTTCTTCTTTGTCACATACATGTTGAAAGATTCCTGGATGCCTTCTGTGGACATGAATATGAAAAAGACTTCCTTTTCATTAGACTGTAGAACACAGAAATGTTATGTCCTATGTGTGGTTCTCTAACATTTGAAGTGGAAGATCTTAAATTCTATTATGAACATATTACTGTACTCCATTCAAGGAAGAAAAAAGTAATGTTTAAAGACTTTAACAGATCATAAATTGCTTTTGTACTCATCCTAACATAGGAACAACAGGAATACAATGATCAGTATCCATTTAAGCACGACTCTTAATCTCCATCAGCTACACCACCTCTGACTATAAATCTCAAAAATAAGTCTAAACCCATAAGAAATAAATAAAATTAAATAAATATTTTTGAGAAAAACAAATAAACAAAATACCCCCAAACCCCCAACATTTCATTAGTTACACAAAGAATATAAACATGTTCATACATGTTATTATTACTCATTAGCCAATATATTAGGTGTCATGATCATACATGTAATGATCAGATCATGCTATTTTTTCCACTCTGTATTCTAATATTTCATTTTAAGGTCATCTGGGTCAGAAAACTGTCAGTGAAGTGCTTGTTATTGTCTCCATGTGTGATTGATGTCTCATTTTAAATATGCCAGCAGCATGATTCTATCAGCATAAGATATATCAGAATATTTTAATATTATACACTCTGGTATTTTTGCTGCATTGAAAAAAAAGCTGATCTTCATTTGATTTTTAACACAGAAAAGAGCAGAGTAAGGATTTCTAACTTATGCCATGTCATTGGTATCTTTAACTTACCTAAAATATTAGTAAATAGCAACCTATGTAAACAAACAACTCAACCCCATACATCAAGAGTGATTTAGACTTGAAATGAGAGAAATAGCTTCCTGCAGGTTAAATAAATACAGATGATTGACCAAAAATAAGTTCCTCAGGAAAAAGAGAACACCCAGAAATATTTATTTAATCTTGTTTATTTTCTTATAGATTGTATTGTAATGGAAATTTGAAGAACTGAAACTGTTATGGGCTTTTTTTCTTTTAAAGAGCCTCAACCATTTAAAACCCATGAAATTCACAGACATCAGAACTATAAAAAAATTGTAACATTTCAGTCCATCTTACTGAAATTTCTATCATTTATATTACTAATTATCCAGCAGTATCACTTTGCAGTATAGCTGCTGTATTCCTAAACCCCCTCAAATGCTTCATGTGTAAGTGCTTTCTTACATGTGTGTGTTTTTTTATGCTTGACTGTAGTACCATTTTGAAATGTTGGTTTAGGAGCCTTATGCAGCATTCAGCTAGGAATTCCAAGGAAGGGATTTCATCCAGTTCTTTTAGTTCTTCAGGAAGGTAATCACAGAAACACAGAACCTGAAGCCTGGTGGTCTACTGAAGCCTTTTGGAGCAGTTTTCATGTTTCAAGAGGTGATAAAACCCTTTTCATAAAGACATGGACTTTCTTGTCCCCTTTCACTGGCTTCACTATAAGACTATATTTTTTTTGTTTTTAATTCCCTCCTCCTTACGTCATTACCTATGCCATTACAAAAAAGTAATGTCAATTCCTACAGACAACAGTTTTCTTCAGTACACAGCTGTAACATATTCAAAGTTCAAAGTCATCAAAGCTGTGAGTCCGGAATGAGGAAGAGTATGATGTTCGTGGTGGGGCTTTCTTCCTCATCAGTCTTGGGATGCTTGGGTCTATTTTTACACTTTCTTAATGCAGACTGTTTATGTTGTCTTTCTTTTCTTTGCTTCCTATATATGGAGTTTTTCTGTTCTGTTTGTTATCAATAAAACTGTTTCTACCCAATTCACAAAACTGCACTGCTGCAGTGACCAGAAATTGACCACAGTGATATGTGGGACCATCTAAGATCTGTGGTATCATCTTATTTCTCTGCTCATCCGTGCCGCATTTTTGTTCTAGTGTCACAGATAGTTCATTCCACAGCGAATAACTGCTGTTTCTATAAACTAAACCAAACTGAAAACAATTAAGGCAGAAGCTTCCTGACTGCCACACTGTATTGGGTTTGTGTGGCAAGGTTTTGGTAGTGGGAGGGCTACAGGGGTTACTTCTGTGAGAAGCTGCTAGAAGCTTCCCCTGTGTCCGATAGAGCCAATGCCAGCCGGCTCCAAGACAGATCCACTGCTGGCCAAGGCCGAGTCAATCAGTGACGGTGGTAGTGCCTCTGTGATAACATATTTAAGGAGGGGAAAAAGTTGCTGCACAGCACCAATTGCAGCCAAAGAGATGAGTGAGAATATGTGAGAGAAACAGCTCTGCAGACACCAAGGTCAGTGAAGAAGGAGGGGAAGGAGGTGTTCCAGGCACTGGAGCAGAGATTCCCCTGCAGCCCATGGTGAAGACCATGGTGAGGCAGGCTGTCCCCTGCAGCCCATGGAGGTCAACAGTGGAGCAGATATCCACCTGCAGCCCACAGAGGACACCACGCCAGAGCAGGTGGATGTGCCCAAATGAGGCTGGGACCCTGTGGGAAGCCCATGCTGGAGCAGACTCCTAGCAGGACCTGTGGACCCATGGAGAGAGCAGCCCTTGCTGGAACAGGTTTGCTGGCAGGACTTGTGACCCCGTGGGAGACCCACGCTGAAGCAGTCTGCTCCTGAAGGGCTGCACACCACGGAAGGGATGCACACTGGAGCAGTTCGTCAAGAACTGCAGCCCGTGGGAAGGACACACATAGGAGAAGTTCACGGAGGACTGTCTCCCATGGGAGGGATGTCACACTGGAGCAGGGGAAGAGTGTGAGGAGTCCTCCCCCTGAGGAGGAAGGAGCAGCAGAGACAACATCTGATGAACTGACTGCAACCCTCCTTCCCCACTCCTGTGTGCTGCTGGGGGGAGGAGGATGTAGAGAACTCAGGAGTAAAGCTAAGCCTGGGAAGAAGGGAAGGGTGGGGGGAAGATGTTTTAAGATTTAGTTTTTATTTCTCATTATCCTAATCTGATTTGATTGGTAATAAATTACACTAATTTCCCCAAGTCAAGTCTGTTTTTCCTGTGACGGTAATTGGTGACTGATCTCTCTCTGTCCTTATCTCGACCAATGAACTTTTTGTTATATTTTCTCTCCCCTGTCCAATTGAGGAGGGGGAGTGATAGAGCAGCTTTGGTGGGCGCCTGATGTCCAGGCAGGGTCAACCCACCACATACACAATTTCTATCACAGCTAAAACAAGTTGAGATCAGCTCAGGCAAAGACAATCATCTCAGACAACACCTCATGCCCTGTGCTGTCAGGTCAATATAAAATCTGTGGCCTTCTACTAGCAAATTACACTGGTCTACAACTGATGGGGTTTTGAGTCAATCTGAGAAGTAGAAGATCCTTTTGGCTATATTATATTCATGTCTCAATGACTTTATCAGGAGAAATTTTGAAACTTTTTGGTACGTCAGACATCTGCCACTTGGTTTAATGGAGTAAATGATACCAGATTTTCCTCTTTAAATGGAACTATATGAAAAGGTTAATTTTGCCTATTTGTTTCACAAATACTTGCTGAAAACAGAAGAGTACTGAGTGTAAAGGATTTTGGATGTCACTTCAAATTTTAGAGTCTCTGGATATTATAGGTTCATCATTCTTTTCATCAGTGGCACACCTAAGTTAATTTACCTCCTCATGACTTCTGTTCAACACTCTTTATCGATATCTGTTCTGATCATCTTACATTTCTTTCCCTGTGATTTAATACTATGACCCAGTCATGTGCAATGGCAATCCCGCTAGGACAGAAGGAAGAACCATAAACATTACCACAGTGACTGTTACTATCTGGTTTCTGCCCAAGGTCTTATATTCTTTGGCCTCAGGTAGTTCTCTGTCCGTGTCTTTGGAGATTAATCCTTTCTCATTTGCTGGTCATGGTACCTATGCTTTTCTTATACTTTACTATAGTCTAAAGATTCAGTGCCTAGAGTTTGATTTGCCTGATTACTTATTTTATGTGTGAGTTGCATCCTGTAATATGTCCATATTTGGCAGCAATGTGCAAGCTATTGCATTAAGAAAGGGGTTGACAGGATCAAAGACTTCAAACATAAACTAGAAAATATTGGAATCCCAATCTGTGCTGTTTTGGGTCACCTATTTCTTATGAAAATTGCAGAAAGTCTCCAAAACTTCTTGTCAGTTGGCTGGAAATTTCACCTGATTAAAATCTTACTGGGGGGATGAGGCAGGAGAACATTTGGACTCAGAGACAGACTGTGCTGTATAAGCTGCCTTTTCATAGGAATCTTGGCTAAATACACATAAACTGAGTATAAAACACCCTTCAGTAAAGACCCAAATGTCTGAATCTTCAACTACATGAAAGCATGAAAAACTGCATTGGAACTTTGTCCTTACTGAGTAATTAGTTTTCTGATCTTATAGCAATATTAATTTAGGAAATTCCTGTTCTTCTCCTGCCCCTGTTGCTCTTTCTCACCTCTGTAACACAGATTGACACTGTGTTGACACAACTGACATTGTCCTGCTTTGCCAATACTGCTTTTACATGAAAAAAACCCACTTCTTTTTTCCAGGTTTTATTTTTTTATATATATATATACACATATACATGCATATATACCGATGTCATTCATTAATCTAGCTCACAAGCAATTGTTCCCAGGGTTTGAAAAAGCAGCTAAGTATAGTAAGCGATTTCTTAAGCAGATATTAATGTCAGAATCCCCATACCAAAAATTGCCTCTCATTTACATGTATTTTGTATTGCTGGTATCATTAGTTATTTTTGTTATAGTAATTCACAGCAGCTGTACACAGGAAATATATATATATATAAATTCTAATTCATACAATATGATGAAAGACAAAAACATGTAAAGAAGTATGCCAGCAAGATAACCAGTAATGTAAAGCATTAATGATTGCCTTCATGTTTTCTTATTTGAATTTGTGATTGCTTCTTGAACAAGTTAAGAAGATGGTGTATCCTTTATCTGGAATTTTAGGGGATATAACTTTTTCTTTGTTTACATGTTTGAAGTAAAGCAAGATGGTTTATACTGACTTCAGGTGAACAGAGGCTAGGATCCTTAATAAAGGTATTTTAGATATTAAGAGCTAAACCTTAGCCATAGGCCATTAATGAGATACCTCAATATTGTTCTCTTTACTTACAGAAAATGTAACTGACTGAATATTCAAAGGGAGCTAAGATTTTTCAGACCTTTATAAGAAATATTCTTACCTAGTAGTTAAATAGGGATATCAAGAAAAAAAAATGAAATGGGCAGCAAATTAACTACAGCATAATTAATGACGTGAGAAGGAAAGCTGGATTTGGTCCTTTCTGTTCTTTTTTTATCAAGGCCAGATGTTTGCCTGGACACTGTTCCTTGAATATTTATTTGGTTATTTTCTTTCTGCTGTGCAGATGATTAAGAATTCATCTTTAGTTCTGCCAGGCAGTATTCATGATTTGGACTTCTCATCAAAATTTTACTTGCTACCTTCACTCAATTCTAAATTTTGATGTGCTGTCACTTCTCTGATCTTGGAATATTAAGTAGATAATAGCATTTTCCTGTGATAGATTTGCAATGTAAAATGACTAGAAGTATTTAGAATGAACCATGTATAACAATGAACATTTTTTCTTTGGCCATGTCCTAAATACCTTTTTTGGCTTTTAAATGATCTTGCAGAATATCACCACCTTGGTAATAAGTTCCAACTGGCACTAGATAACAATGCATAAAAAAAATGGTTCCACTTCTCTCTAGCTCTTAGTCTTTGATTTTACTCGAACCTTTTCTAATGCTTTATTAGCCAAGTTTCAAAATTTTTAGTAGCATTTAATGAAAACTCAGAATTAATAATTTATTCATAGCACCCAGGCCTTTTATGTTGGTTAAGCATAACTAAAGGTTTGGAGATTTGCCTGTTTAATCATCTTTACCAGTTTTCCAGTGACTCTTTATCCTATACAAATTTTAGCAAATGGAGTGCTGAATAAGTTTTTTTTTGATGGCTCTAATTGGAGAACTGAGATTTCACATAATTTTATTGGGACTGCATTACTAGTCACTTTACTCACATGGTATTTTTTCTGTTGCCTTACATAATCCTTATGTAATGACTCTCTGAAAACACCACTCGTAATCAGAGACAAAGTAGTGAACTCGAGAGACCTAGAATGTGAGATAACACAATCAGAGTATTTAAGATGGGCATTTTGCAGCAAGAATTCAGTATTTTGTTTTAATTCTGTTTTGTTCAATCATGATATAAAATTTTCATTTTTGGATACCATTCTGGGAATTACAGCTACTGGAGGAAAAGAAAATCGTCATTGGAGACTGAAGAAGAAGTAGGTGTTCTTACTCTACACACTTTTGCTAATATACAGTCTTAAAATTTTTATTGTCCTAGCATAAATAACATGTCTTTCATTTCTTCCATTTTTTCAGTAGTCATGAGTAATGCTGAGATCTACATTTTGGTACTTTATCTGCAGTTTAGCAGGCAGACCCTGCCTATGCAGAGGTGATTTAAATGTGCAAGACAGAAAAAAAGAAAAAATGGAAAGTAATGTAAAAATGTAAAAGAAAGAGACAGAAAGATGACATTTCAGACAGTGGTGAGGAATCAGAGGACTGGACTAGGTGATGCTGTATCTTCATTTACAAAAAAAACCCTCTAAACAAACTAATGTGAAATTAACAGTGACATTCAATGGCATATGAGGTGAATTCACTGAGGTGAATTATAGACAATTGACTCTATTTCGTGAAGGACTATACACTTTACTATGACTCCTGATACCCCATCTGGGAAATATGGAAAATAGGGGTGGTTTCTCCTGCCTTCCACCCATCCGCTGCTGACGATGGAGACCACTGGACAAGCAGCTTCTTCAGTCAGCCTGCAAGACTCTTGAAGTAGTCCTTACTAGAGAAGCAATTAAATGAGGCTGTTTGTGGAACAGTTAATCTAGTCCACAGACTTCAGTGGGAGCTTTCCAACATTTCTAACATTCCAACATTTCTTGTAGAAAATAAATAAATAAGTAAATAAATAAATAGCAACCTCTCCAAAGATAGAAACAGTCAGTAAAGAAAACACCTGGACAAATCAAATCAGCATCCAAAAATATTTTCGGGGGGAGTTGACAGGGGAGCAGCAATTGCTTCTCAGGGACTGGCTGGGCGTTGGTCAGCAGGTGGTAAGCGGTTGCATCACTTGCTTTTTCCTGGGTTTTGTTTCTCTCTGTTCTCCTTTTCATTACTGTTACTGTTACTGTTACTGTTACTATTTTACTATTATAATATTTCAATTATCAAACTGTTCTTATCTCAATCCATGAGTTTTCTTACTTTCGCCCTTCTGATTCTCTCTCCCATTCCACTGGGTGGGGAGGGTGAGTGAGTGGCTGTGTGGTGCTTGGTTGGCAACTGTGGTTAAACAATGACAGTCCTTTTTGGCACCCAATGAGGGGCACGAAGAGTCTGAGATGATAACAGATTATCCAGATCTTATTAAGGAATTTGTATCTTTTAATAGTTGTGGGTCACGATATTGATTCATCTGTTCTTGATCTTCATTCATCTGATCTGCACCATGCTCCTTTTTGTGTTGTGCATGTTAAAGATTGGTGTTGGTTTTTGCAGTTTGCTGTGCTCTGCAGTGATAGTGATGTCTTGCCTGGGAGACTTGTTATTAAAACAGTGACCTTGAGTTTCATCTGGTATTTAAGTTTCATACTGAAACCATTAATGTACTTCGGGTACCACCTCACGGAGACGATTAGCAATTACACTTCTTCTTCTGAGAGATTTTTTATAGAGGAAAAACAGAATGGCACCTTCGCTACTTTCTTCTATGGTGTTTCCTCCTTCATTACAATAGCTTTTCAGTATTTTGAACCTCCTTGGACAATTAAGATTCTTCTATTGGTATTGCTTGGGAATATTGTTTCAGTTTTGTCTAAGATTAATAAACAATTTAAGAATATCATCCAGAGATCTGCCCCAAGGCTGGATAGTTATGAGTGGCAGGGCGTGTGGGATAGCATGGGCAAATGCCTAGGACAGTGGGCACCTCAAGTGTTTTGGAACTTCATTCCTGAACAAGTGCAGAATCCTGAAAAATTAGTAGAATATTTGGAAAAAGTATGCTGTCACCCTGGCAACTCCAGAGAGACACAAATCACTGCAAAGTGCTGGAGCCTGACCCATGCCTACTGAGCCCTGTTCAACACTATTCAGAACCCTCAAGGGGAAGAGAAGGTCTCTGGATCTGATGGCAAACTGACAGGTACTGCAGCTACTCCGACCCCGGCCACAGGCACTGTGGCTACTCCAAACCCAGCCACAGGCACTGCGCCTACTCCAACCCCAGACACAGGCACTGTGCCTACTCCNAGAAGGTCTCTGGATCTGATGGCAAACTGACAGGTACTGCAGCTACTCCGACCCCGGCCACAGGCACTGTGGCTACTCCAAACCCAGCCACAGGCACTGCGCCTACTCCAACCCCAGACACAGGCACTGTGCCTACTCCAACCCTGGCGGCAGGCTACTCCAGGGAACCAACCCGTGCTGATATCAGTTGCCCCTAAACACAAGAAGAAATCTTGGAAGTGAAAGTCAGCTCGTTTAGAAAGGGAGGATGAAAAAGCAGAGCCATCACAAGGAGAGGAGGAGGAAGAACTCACAAATGAGAGAAAGAGAAACAAAACCCAGGAAAAAAACAAGTGATGCAACCGCTCACCACCCACTGACAACGCTCAGCCAGTCCCCAAGCAGCAATCGCTGCCCCTGGCCAACTCCCCCCAGTTTATATACTGAGCATGACATCACTGGTATGGAATACCTCTTTGGTCAGTTTGGATCAACTATCTTGGCTGTGCCTCCTCCCAGCTTCTTGTGCATATGGCAGAGCATGGGAAGCTGAAAATTCCTTGACTAGTCTAAGCACTACTCAGCAACAACTAAAACATCAGTGTGTTATCAGCATTCTTCTCCTACTAAATCCAAACACAGTACTATACCAGCTACTAGGAAGAAAATTAACTCTATCCCAGCCAAAACCAGGACAGCAAGGAATGATTTATACTATCAAAATTTCTAGGTGTTGTAAAAAAACAGCAGAAGCTTAAGAGCAGAAAGTAAAACATAAACAGGCAAAATCTACCCAAGATTGCCTCAGGAGCGTCACATCTTGTTGATAACATACTGAAAAGGGCAAAAAGGCTCGTGTACTTCTGCAGTGCTAATTTCACCTCAGGCTATAGATACACACTGAGATCTGTGTGGGCATTCTTTCTCAAAAACACCAACAACTCCTCTTAAAACTACACCATAAGGAGTAGAATCACTGAAATGTCAGGAGACATAAAGTAACAAATAATTGAATGTAGGAAATGAACGAAACTACTGCAGAAAATTAGTTGTGGTGGTTCAGGAAGAATACTTTTGCAATGGTTATTTCTGAAAAATGACAAAAATGAAACAGGTTAGTCCCAAGAAGATGTTAATTCATTCTTGTAAATGAGAGTAGTATCAGATCTGCCTGTTGTGACTGTTCATCACAAATTCTTGAGAGTATTTCTCTCACCATTCTTGTCTGATATTTCAGCATTTTGGCATCATCTAATTAACATTGTCCTTTTTTCATGCAGTTGATCCCTTGCTATTTCATAACACTTCAAATACAGTAATTTAAACTATTAAAATATGGTGCTGTGCATCCTTGGTAAAACCTCAAATCTCCTACACAATTTGGCCAGATTATAAAAGTGTGAAGTACAGGCTCAACATTCTAGAGAGAGTGATACTGCTCCAGATCTATGCCAACTTCATTTCTCTAACAGTGGGAGCAAGACCATAGTGTGCTCTGCGGGTTTTGCAATGTTGCCATGGTTCTCAACTTGCAATTAAGAAGCTATCTGTCCATAAAGATCCCTATGACTGGAGGAGCACGGAGCTTGACTACAAGGACCAGATATCTCTTTTATTAAAACATTTATAATTTATTTAGAAAAGAACAAAACATATGGCCTGAAGGGAAAAGACCAAATTTGAATCTGTTGTAAATAAGCATACCACATTGAACATGATATGTCTGATTTCTGTTTACACAGAACTTAATGTGTGTGCCATAAGTGAAAGCCATGGGAGATTCCTCCCCATAGCAGACAGAGGGCCCCACTGGCTTACCTGACTTGCCGTATAGGGAGGTTTGCTGCTTGCCGGAGCTCAGACTGAGGATGATCTAGACTGCTGCTTCTTGTCCAGCCCTCAGACTATTATCCACTGCTCTTCTTCCATGTGGATGCTGACACTGCCATGGAAAAACCTGGAGAGTTATCAACCTTGACTACATGTCTCTGGAGATGAGAGCAGAGGGCATAGGGACCCAGGTGGTTTTCTCCTTGATCTTGTTGATGAGTGTCGTGGTTTAGCCCCAGTTGGCAACTAAGCAC
>VYZW01062846.1:0-34234 GCA_013401315.1 Balaeniceps rex
CATTCTATGATTCCATGATTCTATGATTCTATGATTCTTTGAATTCACCAGAAGCGGTCCTTGCTGGGTCATGGCGAAGTCTGCTCCTTTTGCATGTTGATTAACACCTGAGTAGGAGCACTTATGGAGTCAGCTGGAGCTCAATGGGAGCCAGAATATACCCAAATTCCATTAAGGTACAGCAATTTGCCCCCCCTACCCACTGCAAAAAGAAAATGGGAAAAGGAGTATAAGCAGGCAAGCTTACCAGCGTTGTGGTGCCTGATATGTGAATATTGCCCTGGAAAGGAGACTTCATGTGAGCCTCCCCTGAGAGGCTCCACAGTTTCTGATGTGACATTCCTCTCCGAGGTTTCTCGGTACAGACAGTGTCTTATTAACGTTAGTATGAGCTGTTGGGCCTATCAAGAAAATGTGGTATCTTAATAAATGATGATACAGGCAGCATTTTATTCATAAATGATGGTGTGGATGGAGGCACAGAGAGGGGAGTAGGAGCTGAAGGAGGCATTAAATTTGGCATTTGTAGAGTGGGAAAATCATCAGTGTGAGGGGGAGCTGGAACATGATGGACTGTTTATTGTGAGAGAGGAGAGATTTATGACGAGCGTGTGAATGGCTCACTGTTTTCCCCATCACCTCCTGTTTTCATGGAGGAATAGAGTTTCTAGCTGAAATCAAAGTTTGCCTAAGCAAGAAGAAAACAATGTTCAGAGCAACCAGGAAAAATAAATAACGTAAGAAAAGAACCTCATCTTACATTTTAAACTACCCTTGGCACAGTGTAAGATGATTGTAAAATTGCAAAGATGCCTAGAAAACACAAACTCTGAATAATTCCTGGGTGAAATGAAGAACAGGATTGACTTCAAAAGAATGCTATACATAATAAAGTCGAATTAAATACAGAAAGCTGACTCCGTCCTTTCATATGTACCCATAAGCATTCATGTTTGCTTTTTCCATGCCCTTCTTCCCTCCCTCATCAATTGGCTTAACGAAAATTGCTCCCTTTCTTCATGAACTTTCTCACCTTACGCAAATATGACTGCCTAGCTTTTATAGCCCGATGCGTTCCACCTTGGCGGATGCAGAAGCACATCTGCGCTCTACCTGCCTTATCATTTGTATCCTGTGCATCTTTATTTATTATAGTTGTGAATTTGCTTTATTTTCTTGCTCACCCTTTTTAATGGTTTTCTGACCCAAAGATTTAATATAGTCACGTCTTATGGATTTCTTAATTAACTGCTTGTTTCATAGGTACGTTAGTTCCCTGTCACCACTGATGACTAGGTTTATAAACGGTTCACTTAACTAAAAAAGCTTTAAGATCTGATCAAAGCATATGCATATAGGGAGGTGCCTGCTCACCTGGGGTCTGTCTGGGGTTTGTATGCGGCTGTTTGTATACATTAGTAAGGCGGTTCTGTATTTAAAAGGGTGCTGCTCGGTCTATAAATGTCAGAGGGCTTGGGAAAGATGTATGCTATTTGTAATGAGTTGTATTTTTCTTCAGTTGTGGGTTAGGGTTTTTTTTGTGGGGTTTTTTGAGGACTGGAGTAATTTTTAATCCAATTTACTTGTCACAGCTGTGATTACTCAATATGGGAAACAACAACGAGCAGATTATTTTTAATCCTTTTTTAATCAGTTTCCCTTCTTTAGTTTTGTGCTGTTAACACATGGCTGCGGAGTCTGAGCTGTGTGTATTGTAGAACATTTAACCCTGACTTTTGAAATCTAGATTGGTGAGAATAAGGACAAGCAAACAAAAATCCATGCAATTCTTTCTATTTACCTATGTAGCCTGTAGACTGGCCTCAAGGCCATCCCACCCCCATTTTATTCAGGGGCGAGGTATTAAGAAAAAAATTTCCTGTACCTCTATGGTACTGGGAGGTACTAACACAATTCCTCTCTGAAATCTTTTCACTTTATGCTTTACTGCATCTTTGTGTATATACCAAAACTATTTTATTATTAAACAATTTGTGACAATGTCTTAAAAATGCTGCAGTGCACAATGACTCATTCAGCATGTCACCACCTTCCTTCTTGCTCTTGAGTTTTCAGAGAGAGAAACAGAGAAGCCCTGACCACCCCATGCCCCTAACAAAGCACGTGACACCAACACCAATTCAGGCTTTAAGCTTTTAGAAAATGCTGAAACCTCCCTTTTTAAAGATGCAGGTACCATGGTCCACGTTATTTTAGCCATTCACTCTCCAAGCACCTTTATAAGGGGAAAAACAGGAACACATGGGTAAAGGAGGACATGTGAAACCCATTGTCCCTCCCTCTGCTCATCCCCAACCTCCAGATTTGAGCTCTTTGCCTTCTGTCCAGAAAGCATTACCATGCTTTCAGTAGATTTATTGTAAGTTAGCTAAGAAGAGCCTCTTGTGCCCTGTTCTGCCAGACTTTCCATGAGCAGAGGTGCCACAGGAGGGAGTTTGGTGCGTGTCGCTATATGCTCCAGCAGCAATGTGCATGGTGGGTGTGCAGCACTCCTTAATGTGGTAATTAGGGGATGCCTGATTTAAACACGCTACAAAAGGCATGCTGTCATTTATTTACTTGTTTATTTTGGGACTTTATTCATTTGTTTGCTTAGATAAATAACCTGACTGGTTTGAAAATATGCACAGCAAAAGGCCTGTACGGCTGCAGTCCCTGTGGGGTGTCCCTGCCCCATCATGGGTCTTTGCTATTCCTCAGATAAAAAACTCTGTTATTGACAAATAGTTGGTTGTGTAATGTATACTTAAAAAAAAAAAAACAAAACAAAGACCACTTAAATTGGGATAAATTATATAATATGACAGCAAATGTTCTATAAAAATGGATTGGGTCTACCCTTCAGCCTGGTGAAGTAGCTGGGCTTAAATTTGGTCTTTGACTTGAGTCCCTGGCTAAAGCCAATGTTTCTGGGTGAAATATTGCAAGTGACGTTCCAAGCCTAAAATAATTCACTGTGGCCTGAGCACTTGGTTTTGGCACGTATCTAAATTTATCTCTGTCCTGCCTTCATTGCGGTGATGTCCAAGCTCCTGGTGTTTATTACAGTTTTAGTCAGCAGTCCTTTGAATATCAAAATAAGGTATGTAAAACTCCTACAATGTTTACTTTGTTGGGACAGCAGCTGTGCTAGAAGCAGTTGTAATAGCAATAAGAATGAGAAAGATTGCTGGGAGGTATTTTAGTTGCTGTCAGAATCGGTATTTCACTTTCAAAACAGGGCTGTGTCTCTCAGGTCAGCACTACAGCAGTAGTCCAGGGACTGAAGGATGTAGCAGAGTACATTGAGCCCATCAATTTGCATAGAAATTTATCCCTAGCATCTTTCAGTGACCCCCCACCTTGCAACACCACAACATTGTTCATTTTGTTACTTCCTCAAACCTTGTCGGGGCAAAAGGGAGAACACCATCTATATGGAGCTATGGTTTTATTGCTAGTCCAGTTAATGTTTGAACAGGCTGATTGTCCAAGTTACCTAATTACTACAGAAAGGTTCGTTAAAAATATAGTTACCGTTGTTATTATGGGTACTTTTGTCTTGTTGGTTCCCAGTTATTCAGGTTTTCTGTTCTCTTTTGTCTCTCTAAAGTTGGTTTTACCTGGTTCACAAGGTAGCACTGCTGTCATGACCTTTGATGAACCATGATGAGTTGTGTTTACAGACTAGGATGTCTGGTACCATCTCATGTTTGCACTCATCCATACTTCATTTTACTCCAGAGTCATAGACAGAATAGCGACTTGTTATTACGATAAACTGATGCTAAACTAGAACAAATTTGGGCAGTGGCAATTGTCCAGACAATTGTTATTGCAGCTATTGCAGCTCAGATGAGCTCAGGTCAAGACAAGCTCAGACAAGTCCTTGAGACCCTGCACTGTCAGGTCGGGCCAAAGCCTGTGGCTTTTTACTAAATAATGGCAAAATCATATTTACTGACTACTTTTCTAGTCAGGCCAGCAAGCAGAAACAACAACTGTCGGTGTGACTAATAAAAAAAGGTGACCTGTTTGTTCATAGCTAGTGGGCAAATTACAGTAACCAAGATTATCCCAGAAAACAGGATTGAGGCTAATTTTGAGACTGTGTTAAGAGTTAAGGTCAGTATAATAAATGACACTGTGTTAAGCCCAGTCCTTCCAGATTTGGGAACTGATTTTCGAATAGGGAATGAATGACCCTGAGTGACCAATGTGTCCCTAATTAGAAATGTCTTGTGAGAACCAGGTATTACAGTTCTTCGAAGGTGCAATCCTGTTGACATATCTGGAGCGTAGCCCCTTTTTCCAGGGTTATTCATTAAATCTGAAGGCAAGAAACAAATGGTACTTGCTATTCAATATGTAGTACAAGCAACCAAAAAGTCTTCTGTATCTTCTTTTATTGTCGAAACCTCTTCCTCTTCAAGTGGGTGTAAGTAACATTGGCACATGCACGTATCCCTGAACAAAAAGAAAGGTGTACACTGGAAAAAAAGTGTTGAGGACTTGTGTTGTTTAATTAAGGCTGGATTTTTTTTCTTTTTATTTGGGGTGGAGGCAATGCTCACCATTTTTGCATGCCTGATGAATTTCAAATTATTCCCGCTAAAAATAAATGTACCAAAGGGAAACAGAAAATTTCAACTCTGTAGTTTTTCCGTACTAGGATTCCCCTCACCCTGCCTGTTCTTCTCTTTTTCTATATCAGCTGGATCTAGATATGGCCTCAGTCTGGTATAGTGATGAAGGAAAGATGAGATATAAACCTCGCTGTATACTTGAGGTTACAAAGCCTAGCTTGAACTTGACTTATCCGTGTTCTGTTTATATTTAGGTCATTTAAACTATGCGACTAGAAGGTGGTGTGAAGGCAGCGGGGGGAGCAGATGGACGCTGTGTGCTGATTTTCCTGCATGAGAGCCAGGTCTTCACGAATATGTTGCACCAGGATATTTGATAGCTGCTTGTAGTTTAGCAGCCAGCCCCATCTGCTCTTGTGAATCATAGAATCACAGAATGCTTTGGGTTGGAAGGGACCTTTAGAGGTCATCTAGTCCAACCCCCCTGCANCCTGCAGCCTTCTCTTCTCCAGGCTGAACAGCCCCAACTCTCTCAGCCTGTCCTCGTAGGAGAGGTGCTCCAGCCCTTGGAGCATTTTTGTGGCCGTCTTCTGGACCCGCTAATGATGCATGGGGATGCAAAGCTCTGAAGAACCTTGTGTGTCTTTGAAGCTGGCCTTACATCAAGCTGAGAACTTGACCAAATGACCACCAGTAGTCCATCCAACATAAATTATTCCATGATTCTAAGAGAAAGTATCAAATACAGGTATTTTCCATGAGGTCTCATCTCTATTGCCCATAAACATGGACAACTATGTTGCAGAGAAGCTCTGTCACATAGAATTTTATGAGACCACCTTAATAAAAGATTTTCTTGACCAAAGGGTTATACTGATCATTCATGTCTGAGGTATGCAAGTGAAGTTGTAGACAGTATTTTGTGGGTGATTAGAGATTATTTGTCACTTTTAACTTTAATCTTTGCAAATCTATCCAGTCCTCCTGAATAAGTTTATATGCCTCGTCACTGTGCTGCCTAACCCTTGTTAAAATTCTCACAATGTGTGAATGAGGATTGGGAAGGATGTTGAAGCACCCTGAAGACGTACGCAGGTTGCATTGGTTTCAATGACAAATTTTGCTCCACATTTACCTAGATGATGTGGATAGGATGGGTTTTAAAATGGTTTGGCCATTTTTTCTTATGCATAGATGGGGACAATGGTGACATTTAGAGGAATTTTGTTAAGTTTTAATGATGCATATGGTGAGCCTTGGGTACAAAGTGCTTGAAGGTGGAGTACTTAAAGCATACCTGGAAAGGTTGTCATGTGCAACTCTCAGTTAGGCAGATTTAATCTGGTTTATCCCCACCCTTTTGTTGTGGATTCAGCTTTGTGCTTTTCTGTGTTTTGTCCCACCTTCCCCCACTGGGTTTTGCCTTTGCTTTCAGAAATGGCAAGTAGACATAAGATGATGGAGATGATTGATGGGGATGTTTGGGGCTTGGGCAATAGACTGCTTCTCTCTCTCTCACATAGCTTCTCATTCATCCCTGTTTTAATTCAGTGTCTGACTCCTTTGCTTCTTCCAAACAGCATCACCAAGAAGAAAAAGAAGAGGCTGTCCTTGGCCTCTCTGCTGTCACCACCAGCTGATGCTCGTTTGGCGAGGTTTTTGTTTTGTTTTGTTTTTTTTCCTTCTGGGAGTCTTCTGGAGTTTCCTTCATTTTTTGATGCTTCTTCCAGTTCCTCTTGTATTTCTTGATTTACTCCAAAGGATCTTTCAGTGTCTCCCCCTGGGATATTTGATTGACCTGGCACTGAACTAAACTGTTAGGAAATTATTAAACTAATGGGATTTAAAACGTTTTGCCTTTCTCTGCCTGGCAGGGTGGTATTCAAACTCCATATAATCATCTGCACACACTGAAATTTAAATTTCATATAAAATATAATTTGTTAATTAGACTTGCTCTGTCACGTACATTGGACTAATGCTTGCATCTCATTACTACTTATCTGAGGACAGTCCGGATGGTGATCAATCACTTTGGGATGCAAACGGGTTTGTAACAACTGACGTCCATAATCCAGTCTTTGAGGGATATGGAGGGAGAAGGCTTTTCCTCTCCAGGGGCTACTTGAAAGCAAAGTGTGAGCTAATGCAGTGCCAGACTGAGAGCCCTGGTGTGTACTGGCAAAAGACAAATAGGATGTCGTTGATCTCTGAAGAGGAGGGAAGAGGGACACTTCAGGGACCCAATTAGTCACTGTGGCTTTTTCCATGAAGAAATGTCTGTTACTGAAATCACAGATTGATAAAAGCCAGCTCCAGCCATGTGAATGTTGGGTTGTACCTGAAACGAGCCCTGTAGACCAAATGCAGTTCTTCATGGAGTAAAGCTTGTTTGATTTGAGACGCAGTGCTGAGGATTTAATGTGTTCAGAGTGGTGAATACAGCAAAGAAAAATCAACAGGGCTAAAGCAACCAACCATGCTTGTCTGAGCAACTAGACATTTCCATGCTCCCTCATCCCTCATCCCTCATCCCTCACCATCTTCCACTTCCTTGGAGGTTGTGACATGCCAGCATGGGCAGACGTAAATTTTGTGGCTCATCTGAAGCGCCAAGGTTTTGTGACCTTGGCTGCCCTTCAGAGACCAGATTTGAGGTCCTCAGCATGCTGTGCCCCTTCCTCCCCTTCAAGCATGTCTGAGTTGTGTTGACATCCATGCTCCTCGCCTTGCCACCTCCTGCACAGATTGAACAGGGAAGGCAGTGAGGGGGACCTGCCAGTTTTGCAAATGAGCTTCCTCTGCAGAGCCTCAAATTAGAGGCGGCTTTTCTTTTTACGTTCATTTTCTTGTATTAATGGAAAAGAAAAGAATAGTTGTGATGCTGTGTGCGTTAGCAGCCTTAATGCTGGATTTGCAAAGCAAGTCAGAAAAGTAGTACTTTGTATTGAGTGTGTGGGGGGATAAAATGAGGAGGAGGAGGACTGTGGTAGCAGACCACGCTTAGGCTTTGCCTTGCAAAGGCAGGTATTTGAGTACTGTGTTGTTCAATGGGACCTGGTCTAGCTCAGACTGGGTATTAAAGAGTCCATGTTGCTTTCATTTGGCTTGTAGGTAGAGTTAGCATCTTTTATTAGACCAAGTCTTAGAGTTGGAAAAATAGATAAGCTTTCTTCAGATATACAAGGACTGTCTTGTAGGCCTAAAGCTTATTCCAGCTCTACCAGTCATTTTGATAGAAAATATTACTTCTGCCTAAAAATGTTGTCTTACATATGTTCTCAGACCATCACAAATGCAATTTACTACTTGTTACCTTAGGAAAGGACGAGATTGTCCAGGGTATTCTAGGAGAAAAGCCTTTTTTCTGCAAGTGGTTGGGGCTGTTGTGTTTCCTGGGTGGGATGGTATTGCAGTGCCGCTGGGGCTGCAGAAGATCCCTTTGGGAAACCTTTGCTTGCAGAGTGCTCTGCAAATACATCCTTCGTATGAAATGTAACTTATAGGATGGAAAATCTAAGGCAAGTTTTAGATTTTAATGCTGTCAACTGAAATATTGCATGCCTCTCTTCTCTGGGACTGGGTGGTTGAAGCCAAGAGGAGGAGTAGGACAATAAATTACTGGGGGGCATAGATTACCTGAGGGAGGAAAGGACATTGTCTCATGCTAAATGGCAGAGGGAAAAAATAACAGCTAATCCTTGCTCTATTGAGTAGAGACAGCTAAGGTGTGTTTACAGGGAGTGGTGACAAGTATAATAACCAGTTACAGTGCACTCCCAGGTATGAGTCCCTCAGACTAACGTCACCGGGATATTAAATGGTAGAAGAAATAATAGTAACCATAGGACGTCATCATGTAAATCACATTTTATTTGTGAGGCCCGCTTTCCACTGCCCCTCCCCTCCCCTCCCCTCCCNCAAACCCCAAGCTTCTGCTATAGGACTTGTCCTGATGTTTTCCATCACATTTAAAAACTAGCAGGAATGTCTAAAAGCTGTCCTAGCTCCCCTTAAACACCATCTGATGGGAGAAGCAAATTAGTAACCTTAACATTGTCCTCGAATTGAACACAAATTGCTGGCTAAAGGCTCTCTCTGTGGATTAACAGGTCAGTAACATTAGCACTAATGTGCATCTACACACCCGGCCCCAGCAGTGAGCAGAGGTGGCACTTTCGTGGGCGGTGATTGCCAGCATAAAAGGAAGAGTAGATGACACAAGAGCTCGTTTTGCAGCTAGCAAAACTTGGAGGTTTAGGGAGGCGGTGAAAGAAGGAAAACAGCATCGGAGTTGCATTTGGAAACGTGGAGGAACTGCAAGCCTTTGGGTTTGGTAGCTTATATTTCCTTGTGTTCTTGAAAGGACTTCTTCAAACAGAGGTTTCATGGCGTTGATTGGGGACAACTCGGAAGATGGTCAGGGCTCTGCTCTGCATTCACTTCCAAGCAGCCATGGAGGCTGGAGACATCACTGCCCTGTGTCTCCTTCGTCTCCATGCTGGGGTCAAAGCTGGCAGAGGAAAATGTTTTTGCTGTTGTTGCAGTTCACCACGTGGCTTTTTAGCATGAACACAATTAGTTCAATTCTGTCTTTTCACTGAATCCTGGAGATACTTTTCTATCTCCCACCACTGGTCACCTTCCACAGGAGTGTGCAGGGAACAGGTAGGGCCATGAACAAGATGAACTTGTGGAGTCGGTCAGTCCAGTTTGTTCATCAGGCTCCTCTGGTTTCCTTCCATTATCCTCTATCATATCCTGTTTACCTGCTGCCATTTTAACTTTTTGGGAAATTCCGCAGGTAGTATTTGCTTGGTTTGTGTAAGGACATCAAAACATGAAGACTCTCTAAAATACTGTATTTGCTTAAAAAAAAAGCAACCCGCAAAAAAAGTCCAACAGAGATGTTCTTTATCTTCATTCTGTGGGGGATTGAGAAACCCTACTGATGTTGCCAAAGCTATTTTAAGCTATGAGAACACAATACATTTGAAAGTTTAATTGCTTGCTGAATAACGTAAGCTGTCAAAATAAATGCTCAAGGTCTTGCATAAGGGAGAACATTAAAAAAAAAAAAAGACAACACAGAAATGTGAAGTCAATGAGAAGTGGAATCACACTTTACCCCAGCGTTAGCAACACCTTTATTTCTGCAGTCAGTAATTGCAGCAATAGAGAGCCAGCAAAGGTTTCGGGGATAATACTCTTTATTTTCTAAAGTATTTAGAAATCCGCTGGCTGGCTCCCGTAAGTGTAACTGCTCAGCGATAGCCTCCCTTTCTCAAAGCTGATGGGTATGCAGGCTGCCTTTTCTTCAGGCTAACCAGAAGGAACGGTTAAGCTCCATTATGTAGATGATAAAAGCTCTCACCCTGCAGAATGCAAAAGAAAAGCAACTGGAGGCTTGGCTGTGGAAGCACTCGAATGGACAGGAGGCTTTGGGCCACACAGCTTGCCAGAGAGGCAGCTTGAAAAGAAAGTGATGGCTGGTTTAGTGGTTTTTTTTTCTCATTTTATTGCACTTGAGGAACAGGTCTTTGTGCATATTCTTTCTAAAAAAACAGGATTGCATCAACAGCATACCGGTTCTTAAAACAATTTCTTTTCAGCAGGCAGAATGAGGAAAACCTCTCCTTGTCCCTGCAATATCCAGGGAAACACACACATTTAAGGGGTTTTTTAGTGGCAGGTAACTCCAGTTTAGGCTGAGGTTGGTGAAGAAGCATAGCAAAGTTAGCAAGGATTGATGCTGTCAGCTGGTAGGAAGCTGAGCTCAGAAACATTTAGCAAGAAACACGGAATAAGTAAAGAACTTTCACCCCTTGTTCTGCAAATGGATTTTAATGCCTAGGGTTTTGAGTGACGTTAATTAAAACTCTTAAATTCCTTTAATTAAGCTGTATCTGTGGGTTGGGCTGGCGGTCCATAATAACAGTGCTTTTTAACAGTGCGTTACGCAGAACGAGATGTGTTGTTTTCTCGTGTCCTGTTGCTGCCCATAGCAGTTGCTTCCACTTATCTCATTAGTACCAGGAATGATACTCATGTGTGGAGGGGACAAAGTGCCATATGTTCCTCTCTGCCTGCTGCAGGTAAAGACGTGCTGCCGAGGTGTCAAGTCCCTGACACCATTGGAGGCAGAAGATGATTTCTATGAAGCTGAGCGCTTGTGGAAGATGTTCAGCCACTCACACAGCCAGGAAGAGCCATTTAGGGGCTGTGAGGGCATTTGGCCCTCGTGGTGTAAGCTCTGTGTAAACATGCATTAGCAGTCTGGTATGGCTTGTACAACAAGCGTAGTATCCTGGTGTATTCCTCTCACATTCAGGGAGAATTATCTCTTAACTGAATTTCATGGTACTTGTTCGTAAGTGTAATTATAAGTAAGTAATTTGTAAGTAATTATATTGTTCAGGGCTGAAAGTTAAGAAAGTGTTGGTTTTTTTTAAAAAAATCCAGATGAATTGAGGGGTTTCTCTCAGAGAGAAGCTAGGAAAGGTTTGCACTGATTATTTCTTCCAGTACTGGCAGATATGTGACTGCTCGTGTGTGCTGAAGCCTGCCAGCAAAAGAGCTGCCTCTGCCCTTCTCTTCCTCTCCTAACATCACATCCGTCCCTCCTTAAGTCCCACTGGGAAGCCCAGATGAACTTCATTGATGGAGAGCGCTGTGAGGCTGGGTGAGGGTCTTATCAAGGGTTCATCTGGTTATATATAGATCACACGGGAGGCATTGCTGCCATACATTGCCTAATTGTCCAGGTTGGGATCTGGCTGGCGTATACTGTGTCTCCTCTGGCTTCTACAGCCTGCTTCCCTTTTCATGGAAGAGGGGACTTAAGGGAGAATGATAAATGCCCAGGTCTCACTCTGATGAAGAACTAAATGCTCCCTTGTCACCTAAAAACATCATCTGTATTTCCCAAATCTCTCTGCTGCTTCTCCCCCAGTACACGCACAGACACATACACCCAAGAGGAGTTTTCCTCCATGGTCTACTGAGTTTGAAAGGCAGGATAAGGACTGTGACAGCTCTCTGCAAAGTTAACGGGAATCGAAACTGAGCATTTCTAATGGGTTTTCTCTGTGTTTGCTATCAGGCCTGATCCTAATAAGTGATTTCACTAGTCAGCACTAAGTGCCTGTAAAAATATTTCTACTAAAATTCAGAGCTGGCACAAAGATCAGTGAAGCTACTGAGGAGGCTGGAGGAGCTGTACACGGTGTTAGGCGGAGCTCTTTCTAGCAGCATGTTTCTGTACAGCCAAACACAGTTATTGCTAAGAGAAAGCAATATGAACCGTGCTTATAAAACAGGGATGCACGTTGCAAAGCGGTGACCTAAAGTGGGTCAAGGAACACAGCAGGAATTCCCAGGGATGGCATTCTCAGGTGTATGAACATTTAAATAGTGAGTTTGGAGCAGGAAGATGATTTTTTTGGTCTCTCTGTATAATTAAGGAATTGTGCACCAGGACAGAGCGAAATATTTTTAGTGTTCACAATTTTAAAGGACTGTGGTGAAACTCGACAAAAGGATCCAAAGGAAACACAAGAAACAACTGAGATCTAGGAACAAAATGGTGTTTCTCAGTGAGCCTTGTAGCACAGTCTGTTTTGTTGATCAGAAATGAGGCTGAGAAGTGACTCAATTACAGAGCACAAGCACCTTCAAGGGGGAAAAGTAGTGGCATCTGAAGAGCTCTTAAATCTAGCAGGAAGAGGAGTGATAAGAAGAGATGATAAGAAGTTGACACCAGGAAAATTAAAAGAAAAAAATGCAATTAAAAAATAGTCTTGAGTGTGCTTAACCAGGGAAACTAGCCACCAAGGCTTTGGTATGCTACATTTGACTCCCCTTGTGAAATGAGAGAGATTGAGCAGGTATCTGAAAGGCTTTTGAACTGCTTTTTCTGAAGAGGTGTTTGCAGAACAGAAGGGAATGCTCCAACCCTGCGAAGATGGGCAGATGCTAGAGGTGAGCAGGTCTCCCCTCGTGCCGTGAGGGATTCGCACGTTTCAGCAGAGGTGTTTTCACTGAGTTGGTCACACATAAATGCTCTTTACTCAACCAAGAGAAGTAGACACTTCCATGACATATAGTTGCCTGTATCTGATTGGATTATTCTCATATGGTGACTATATTCAGGCATGTTCAGTCCTTTATTTTATCCCTTCCCTTTCTTTTTAATTTACAAAATTAATCCGCCACTATATTGCCAAGAAGTAAACAATTTAGTATCATTTACAGAGTGTGGGTTAGATAATGTCTTGCACTAGTGGACTGAACTGGCAGACCATCTCATAGAATCGTAGAATCATTAAGGTTGGAAAAGACCTCTAGGATCATCTAGTCCAACTGTCAACCCACCACCACCATGCCTACTAAACCATGTCCCGAAGTGCCACTTCTACATGTTTTTTTAATACCTCCAGGGATGGTGACTCCACCACCTCTCTGGGCAGCCTGTTCCAATGCTTGACCACTCTTTCAGTAAAAACATTTTTCCTAATATCCAATCTAAACCTCCCCTGACGCTCCCACCTCTTGCTCTCTGATCACCCACCAGATCACCGGTTATGGTTTCCCACCCAGACTGAACTAAACTGGATGATGTAAAAAGGCTCCTTACATTTCCGCTAAGTCACAATTTTTCTGTGGTGCCTCTGTGAATCTTCCTTTTAATAGCCACAAGGTGGGTCATGGGAGGATATAATTAAGAGACAGAACACAAATTTCAGGAGGTTAAAGGGGAGGTTATATGCAGAGAGCACCTGGAAACGAGTAAGAAAAATTGTAACAAGGCCAGAAAGGCATATACTGGAGAACCCTGTCCCCTTTTGTTCTCAGACATCTTGGATTATAAATAGAAGATAATGGAATGCAGTGTCCTGCAGGAACCATGAATAATTAGATGGCTGATGTACAAGAGCAAGTGGAGGTCACGCAGATAAACTAAAATAATGCTTGAATTTATTGGGAAAAAAAATGACTTGGAAATGACTTTGGCTAGCTTCTTGTTTTAATGGTAGGAAAACAAAATATATAAATCCTGAAAAGCAAAAGCTCAATTCAAGACACCAGTGAAAATCGAGAGTAATTCTATTAAAGCTAATGGAATTACATCAGTGTAAGACCGGAGGTAAGTTCAGACCCAATTACATCTTGGCCCTGAAATGAGATTTCGATATTGTTTGCTAGTATTTGTATTGCAGTGAGAGCCCAAATGAGAGCATCATTTTGCTGTGCTGGGTGATGCTCCCAAGAACCTCCAGTCCCAATAGACAAGGTACATGGAGTAAGAGAAAAAAAGCAGAAATTAGTTGTATGTGTAACAGAATTGGGAATTGAGGCAGAGAAGAAGCCAAAACGATGATACAGAAGTAAATTGTCTCATTAATTGCATTTTTCAAAATAATATTTTAAAAGAAAAAACAAGTGTCCTGCTCTCTGTGGGAGCAGTGTGCACCTGGCCAGTGCTAAGAGTGTGGAGGAAAGCTTGTCCTTGGAGTCAATTATGAAATAGAAAACAAAAAAAAAGAGTGTAGAAAGGGGCATCTGATGCAAAACAGTTGGATGTGTGGCTGGAAGGTAGCAGGCTTTGGTGACCTGAATTTTTTTATCTTTGTATAAAGAAGAGAACAGCAGAAAATGCAGGGTACGAAAATGTCTCCTTTTTAAGGTTATTTCCTCATGCTTTTTAAAAATATTTTTGTTCCTCCAGTCAACATGTAAAGGAATACTTACATCAGCTAGTACAATCGCAGTGTTAAATTTCGTCTTGTCCTGCAGGTAAGGAATAGTTATTTTCTTTAACACAAGAAATTGATTTTGCTGAATGGGGAACATAGAAAAAGCCAACATCTATGAAAGAGGTTTTGTTATGGTCAGTGCTTTCTCCTGAACCCACAGCTTTGTTACTTTTTTTATTATTATTACTTAACATCTGCGTGGTTTCAGAGGGACACTAAGACACTCTGCATTTTTAACAATGAACCTTGAATTTCCCCTAACCATCCCATCTACAGATTTTCTCAAGAGTCCACGGCAGCTGTTCCTGAGGTGTTAGGTTCTCCTTAACAGAGAGTGTTGTCTAAACTCTGGTAAACTTTTTATAATCTCTAATTTACTGTCCCGGACAGTACCAGACTGGTTGGGGAATAGTAAAGGAGTTGTTTTGACTTAAATGACTATCAGGACTCTCAATGAGCCACAGGAAACATAGCGTAGTATTTCAGTCTTATTTAATAATAGAATTACGGGCTTCCCTTAGCACTGTGTGACTGTTTCCTGATGGCTAATTCCCAACTACATAGTGGGAGCAACTCTTACAGCTTGGACTAAAGCCTAATGGTGATAAATAGTAGTTGTAGCAGAACAGATGAAATTTTGGGCAAGTCTCAGCCTGCCGTGCCAGGTAATGGAGCTGGAATTGTGAGCCAAGGGGAGTTGAAGACACGCTGTCTTTGATATTAAAAGGGGAGTTGATAAATCACAGGATTGTCTGTTTTAAAGATTGATTCTATTTTGGTCCATGGGAGAGAAAGTAGGTGATTTGACTGGTAGATTAATTGATCTTTTTCTTTTCAAGTAATTTCGCTTGCTGTTTTTCAACTGCTTTGCATTTGGAGAGCTACCATGTCAACACTGAGAGTGTTAAAAAGGCAGCTATCCAGGGAGGAGAAGTAGAAGGGAAAACGAATATTTCTGCAATATTTTTCTCTCCATTAAGAAAAAAGTCCCTAAAATGACCTAACGACTGGTTGAGAAGTTGAGATTGAAATCTCCTTCCCCATCGGGTTCCCTGCTACACATGCAGACATTTGACAAGTTGATTTTGTATCATTACTCAAAAGCTGCTGCTGTGGATTGCTGGTTTTATTTTCTGTTCTCGGGGATGCAGTCCCAAAGACCTTTCTTTGTAGTTATCTCTGACATCTTTCAACCTCTGAAATAACAAAAATAAAGCACACTTCCAAAGTGACATTCATTTAATACATTAATGTAAGAAATTGATATGGAGTAATCAAACGGATACATCTGATTCAGCAAGTTCCTTTTATGGAAGTTTTTAGGGCAGATAAGATCCCTCACTGATAGAAATTTTTTATCTTCTGTAAGAGATAGTAAAAGGGTCCCTTTCTTTAAGTCTGTTTGGTAGGGAATGTGTTTTAGAACTAAAAATGAGATCCTGCCAGCGTGACAGAGGAGATGGGTCAGAGAGGCACATCCAACCATCATGCTGTGAGTGAGATAACGCTGGTTGCATGAGGCTCCTTTGAGCTGTTGGCTAAGTGCTCTCTTCAACAGCCACCAAAGAAAAAGTGTCCTTGTTGTTGGAGAGAAGAGGAAGAGGAGATATGGCATCATGCTGCACCATGTCCACAGATGGATGAGAAGCAGGTGATAAGAACCCATCTGGGTGACAAGTAGGAGCACAGACTAAGAGACACCTCTACACCAGAAAATTGTATCTCACCAAGGGTGTAAAATTTGCCAAAATCTTGCTGAACTGAATTTGAGATTGCCTGTGACAGCGAAGTCACGGTAACATGCTGGGTTGTGAAGGCTGCAGCTGTGTTCAGAACCACCATGGGCTACCTTGAGTGCAGGTCTGTAACGTGGGCGTAAAGACTCGGGTCTGGCAATGCCTTTGATCCAACAAAGCGTAAGCCCATGGTCTGATGCAGTTTCTTAGAGGAGCCTACAACAAAATAACCAGAAATGTTAGGCTAACGGGATGAAATGTATGGGCAGAATATTTCTGTTTGGCAAGTGCAGCTAAAGATATCACCAGTTCTCTTAGCTGTTCCATGTAGTAATGACTTAATTTATTTTTCTTTTTTGTCATTAATACGGGAAAGTAGGTAATCAGGAAGCAGTGATTTTTATTTTTTTAAAAATTGCATGATTGCTTCAGGGCTTTCCAAACATCTTGATAAACTCTGTTGACTGACCAGAGACAGCCCTCAAAGGCTGGAAGTTCCCCTTAGACTGAAGCAGTTGGGAAAAGGGTGATAACTTCTGGGAAAAGCATCAGTCCAGTGAACTGAGCAGAGGTCATCAAGTTGCAAGATAGTGTTGGTTGGAATGGTCTTCTGGTTGTCATCTGGCCCAAACCCCTGCTCAAGAACAAGGCCAACTCTGAGCAGGCTACTGGAGGCCTTGTTGTGTGACATAGACCTCAGTTAAGGAAAATGGTGGGGTTCATTAATGTCTTATAACTTACCCCTGCTGACTTCATGCCTTCAGCTGGCTTATCTTCACATCTTCTCAATAACTTTGGGATAGGGGGAGGAGATCCAGGTGAATGCTCCAGCCAGAAGACAGGGTACAACTTGTGGGCAGTAGAACTGTTTTTAGGGGTTCTCTGTGCAGGAACCTGTCAGCCTGGATAGCAAGAAAGCTTTAAGAGTAGGAGATCTGCCTGTCTCCATTGAGCAGGTATTTCTAAACCTGTGGAAGGAACAGACAGGAAGTTCCTACAGGTCTTTAAGTAAATAGAGAGCCACACTCTGTGTTTTGGTACCTACAGGGTGACGCAGTCCTGGATGAGAGGTGATTAGATGGCTGGCTTGGATGTCACATATGTTAGTAGTTATGAATCTGGATCTCATCTAGCATCTGGAGTTGTTCAGCCTGGAGAAGAGAAGGCTGCGGGGAGACCTTATTGCGGCCTTTCAGTACTTAAAGGGGACCTATAGGAAATACGGGGACAATCTTTTTAGCAAGGCCTGTGGTGACAGGACAAGGGGTGATGGTTTTAAACTAAAGGAGGGGAGATTTAGGCTGGATATAAGGAAGAAATTTTTTACCATGAGGGTGGTTAAGCACCGGCACAGGTTGCCCAGAGAGGTAGTGGAGGCCCCATCCCTGGAAACATTCAAGGTGAGGTTGGACAGGGCTCTGAGCAACCTGATCTAGTTGATGATGTCCCTGCTCAGTGCAGGGGGGTTGGACTAGATGACCTCTAAAGGTCCCTTCCAACCCAAAGCATTCTGTGATTCTATGATTCACAAGAGCAGATGGGGCTGGCTGCTAAACTACAAGCAGCTATCAAATATCCTGGTGCAACATATTCGTGAAGACCTGGCTCTCATGCAGGAAAATCAGCACACAGCGTCCATCTGCTCCCCCCGCTGCCTTCACACCACCTTCTAGTCGCATAGTTTAAATGACCTAAATATAAACAGAACACGGATAAGTCAAGTTCAAGCTAGGCTTTGTAACCTCAAGTATACAGCGAGGTTTATATCTCATCTTTCCTTCATCACTATACCAGACTGAGGCCATATCTAGATCCAGCTGATATAGAAAAAGAGAAGAACAGGCAGGGTGAGGGGAATCCTAGTACGGAAAAACTACAGAGTTGAAATTTTCTGTTTCCCTTTGGTACATTTATTTTTAGCGGGAATAATTTGAAATTCATCAGGCATGCAAAAATGGTGAGCATTGCCTCCACCCCAAATAAAAAGAAAAAAAATCCAGCCTTAATTAAACAACACAAGTCCTCAACACTTTTTTTCCAGTGTACACCTTTCTTTTTGTTCAGGGATACGTGCATGTGCCAATGTTACTTACACCCACTTGAAGAGGAAGAGGTTTCGACAATAAAAGAAGATACAGAAGACTTTTTGGTTGCTTGTACTACATATTGAATAGCAAGTACCATTTGTTTCTTGCCTTCAGATTTAATGAATAACCCTGGAAAAAGGGGCTACGCTCCAGATATGTCAACAGGATTGCACCTTCGAAGAACTGTAATACCTGGTTCTCACAAGACATTTCTAATTAGGGACACATTGGTCACTCAGGGTCATTCATTCCCTATTCGAAAATCAGTTCCCAAATCTGGAAGGACTGGGCTTAACACAGTGTCATTTATTATACTGACCTTAACTCTTAACACAGTCTCAAAATTAGCCTCAATCCTGTTTTCTGGGATAATCTTGGTTACTGTAATTTGCCCACTAGCTATGAACAAACAGGTCACCTTTTTTTATTAGTCACACCGACAGTTGTTGTTTCTGCTTGCTGGCCTGACTAGAAAAGTAGTCAGTAAATATGATTTTGCCATTATTTAGTAAAAAGCCACAGGCTTTGGCCTGACCTGACAGTGCAGGGTCTCAAGGACTTGTCTGAGCTTGTCTTGACCTGAGCTCATCTGAGCTGCAATAGCTGCAATAACAATTGTCTGGACAATTGCCACTGCCCAAATTTGTTCTAGTTTAGCATCAGTTTATCGTAATAACAAGTCGCTATTCTGTCTATGACTCTGGAGTAAAATGAAGTATGGATGAGTGCAAACATGAGATGGTACCAGACATCCTAGTCTGTAAACACAACTCATCATGGTTCATCAAAGGTTATGACAGCAGTGCTACCTTGTGAACCAGGTAAAACCAACTTTAGAGAGACAAAAGAGAACAGAAAACCTGAATAACTGGGAACCAACAAGACAAAAGTACCAGTACCCCCAAGTCCTTCTCCGCAGGGCTGCTCTCAATCCCCTCATCTCCCAGCCTGTATTGATATCGGGGGTTGCCCCGACCCAGGTGCAGGACCCTGTACTCGGCCTTGTTGAACCTCATGAGATTCGCGCAGGCCCACTTCTTGAGCTTGTCCAGGTCCTCTGGATGACATCCCGTCTCTCAGGCGTCTCAACTGCCCCACTCAGCTTGGTGTCATCTGCAAACTTACTGAGGGTGCACTCGATCTCGCTGTCTGTGTCATCGATGAAAATATTAAACAGCACTGGTCCCAGTACGGATACCCGAGGGACACCACTTGTTACCAGTCTCCATTTGGACATAGAGCCGTTGACCACTACCCTCTGGTTGCGGCCATCCAACCAGTTCCTTATCCACCGAACAGTCCACCCATCAAATCCATATCTCTCCAATTTAGAGAGAAGGATGTTGTGGGGGACTGTGTCGAAGGCTTTTTGGAAGTCCAGATAGATGACATCCATTGCTTTTCCCTTGTCCACTGATGCAGTTACTCCATCATAGAAAGCCACTAGGTTAGTCAGGCAGGACTTGCCCTTGGTGAAGCCATGCTGGCTGTCTCGAATCACCTCCCATTTGGGAAAGAAAGGGAAAAGATTATATTTAGGATCTCTCCCCTTAGCTTCATTTCAATCTGACCCTGTTTTGATGTAAAATCCTCTTATTTTAAAAGGAAAGGTCAGTCACATGCTTCAGTAGCACCTCTCCTGTGGTGCATTGGACCTTTAGTGGATATTGCTGCTGTATTTGTTTCAGTAACTTGTCAGCTGGATCCGCGTGCACAACCTTTTGGCAGCTATTGCATAAACCCAGCATAGTTACCATTTTGTATGAAAGTCTGTTTTTAAGCACTAAGACTGCAAGGAAACACGTTTGGGCTGATTTGTCTGCTTTTACGGTGCGCTGAGTGTGACTTTCTCTGTTTTCTTTTCTTTTTGTATCCATACCTGCACAAATTCAGTGTGATTTTCACAACACTATCATAAATATGTAATTTCCCAGCTTAGTTACATTTACAATAGCTTGCGTTGAAGCCAGGCGACAGAGAATCAGTCCCTGGAATATTTTATTCTGCATGTAAGCCTCAATTCAGAGAGAGGAGAAATATTATTGATCTTTCATCAGGTAATTTTCTTCTTTCAAGTACCTGCATTGGACTCTTAACAGCGGTTCTTAAACTGAATCCATTTTCCCTCTAGAGAACAAATTTGCTATCAGCAGCAGAGGTTTCTGATAACGGGACTTACAGTTTTCACATTGGAATGGATTGGAACAATTGGATATTTGTCCCTCACTGTAAACAGAGAGTTGCTATAGCTGAGTTCATTATATGCTTGGTTCATTGCCTTGTGCCAGCAGAAAAATATAGTCTTGCCTTACCTGAAACAAACCTCAGAACCTGCTGATTTATAATAAACTTCCTCAGATCTTTTATTTTGTTTGTTTATCCTACTATTATGCATTTGTGCCCCATTCTTATTAGGGAAGTATCTCTTTGAAGTCTAATTTTTTGGACCACCGGCAGTGCATTTTAATTGTTGCTCTCCCTCTGGAAGTACTCGTCCTTCTGGCCGCAGCCTAAGACACTTCGTCATGGACCATGGATGGTGATTTGCACAATTCCTGTAATAGCGATGCCTTTTGGGTGCTAGTGCAAAATTTATTGCCCCACAAAATGGGGTCTTCATTCACATGGCCGCTCTTGCGGGTGTTTTATTGGCCAATAAAGTGCCTTGTGTTTTTGTAATCTAACTGCTAGGCTGCTTTATGATCTGATGTCAGCTGGAGGGTGGTGGGGAGGAGTGACTTGTGGTACATTGGGAATTACGCATTATTGTCACCTGAGAGTCTGAAGGATCTCTAAATTGATGAAATGTGGGGCTGATGAGCAGAGAAGCCTCACCAGTAGCATTTCTTTTAAGATTTTTGTCTCTTTTTTTGAAAATTAATCATTCTGAAAAAGAGACAGAGACATCTTTCTGCCTGCTAAATTAAAGTGTTGCTAGAAAGGTGATGCAAGGCAGAGTGAAACATAAGTTGAATGGAAAGGACAATGAAGGAGATAGGAAGAAAAGTATTTAGAGATCAAGAACTTTGTATTTCGAGTGTATTGCGTTCTGTGCAGGATAAATATATTAATTTCCCTTGCACTGCACAGCTTGCCCTTATGTTCAGAAAGTTGCAGAGATGTCAGATTTAAAGAGGCATATGAAGTATATGGGATAGAGCAATAGGTGGTAAGTAGGCTGCTGAGATCTATTTCTCTTCCCAGCACAATTCCTTTTAGTCATCTCCATGCTTTTTGAGAACGAAGTGCAATGTGAAAACAAATAAAGCCGCAACAAAAATTCCTTCTCTCAAGCAAACATATTTTAAAGCTGTTTTCTGCCATATATTATTTTCATTTTTTTCTTTGCTCCTCTCTCTTGCTTAAAAAAAACAGGAAAAAATAGATCTTGGCATAAGGGCCTCAAGGGAATGTGTTCAGAAAGCGCCACCACTGTTACCAACTTCAACTTTTACGCTTCACTTTGTACTTTAAAACGTCTCTTTCCTCCAGCTTGCTTCCCTATCTGGTTACCACTGTGCTCCCAAATCCCTTCTAAGACAGGAACAGGAAGAGAGAGAGAAAACAAGACCAAGTTGTGCAGCACTTAAGGCCACTGTGTTTGCTCTTGCTGGGGAGCTGGTGGAGCTGGTCACAAAGGTAAAACATAGCCAGTATCAGCAAAAATGTCATTAGTTAGAGCGGAGGTTCCCAACCCGTGGTGTGTGAAGCAGCCAGATGTCAGACTGAGGAGCAGTGGGAGTGACCACCTTGGAAAGGAGCTGTGAAGGTGACGACGTTTGCAGCTTCTCATTCTGATCCTGGTATCGTTGTACCAAGGAGGCTGAAGGGTGCTACTCTTCTGGCTCAGGACATGGGAGTGGGTGTAAAAGTGGGATGAATTTTACGTGGGTGAGGAGGTGGTTTGGGCATCCCATATCAGAGGAGATGTGATGAGAGAACCAGAGTGAGAAGTCCTGGTATCTTGGTCTCAGTTGCTGGAGTTGTGCAGGTGAAGGATGTGAGTGGCCATGCTTTACAAGTGCATGGAGATGTAACGGGGCAGGAGATCATATCCTAGCTCAGGGGGTGACATTAGGATTATGTTTTGGGAATACATGGATTTGTGATAAGGCGTAGGAGTTTAGAGAGTTGGATATATAGTAGAAGTATAGTAGTAAACTGTTGGTGTTGTCATGGTTTAACCCCAGCCAGTGACTAAGCACCACACAGATGCTCGCTCACTCACCCCTGGTGGGAAGCAGGAGAGAATTGGAAGGGTAAAAATGAGAGAACTCGTGGGTTGAGATAAAGACAGTTTAGTAGGTAAAGAAAAAGCTGCACATGCCAGCAAAGGGAAACAAGGAATTCATTCACTACTCCCCATTGGCAGGAAAGCAGGGCTCCATCACACATAATGGTTACTTGGGAAGGCAAATGCCATCACTCCGAATGTTCCACTCTTCCTTCTTCTTCTCCCAGCTTTATATGCTGAGCATGGCGTCATATGGTGTGGAATATCCCTTTGGTCAGTTGGGGTCAGCTGTCCCAGCTGTGTTCCCCCCCAACTTCTTGTGCACCCCCAGCCTGCTCACTGGTGGGTGGGGTGAGAAGCAGAAAAGACCTTGACTCTGTGTAAGCACTGCTCACCAGTAACGAAAACATCGCTATGTTATCAACACTGTTTTCAGCACAAATCCAAAACATAGCCCCATACCAGCTACTATGAAGAAAATTAACTCTGTCCCAGCCAAAACCAGCACAGTGTGAAGTTGTTTGTTGGTTTAGGAATTAGAGAACATGGGGATGGTGTTTGGTTTTGGTGAAGTGGGTATTGTTGGGTGTGTGGAAATGGTAGGGACAGAAAATTTAGTTCCTTCTCTGTAGGACACACAGGAGTGATGGTTGAGACCAGGGAGGTGACATGTGGGGCAGCGGGGCAGGTGTTATAGGGGCTGGTTTGGGAACATGAGCATGTTTGAGCATGTAAAAGAACCATATTAAGATCATACTTTTGTGGACAGAGAGGGGTGGGTGTGTACTGTGTGATACATGAGAAGTCCAGAAGATGCTTATCTATTTAGAAGGATATGGTCTCACCGCACATGGACTCTACAGATCAGCTGTGTTTGAAGTAGGCTTGTGTGGAAAGATGTACTGAAATCCCAGGTGAATAAACCCAAAATCATCATGTCTCATCTGAATGGAGTTTCCAGGTGGAAAAGAAAGAGATGTCAAGAGAAACACAGGCTGTGGGATCGGTACACATCTGTCTTGGAAGCCAGAAGCTATGCCACTGCCTCTGCCAGTGGTGGTACTGAAGTAAATTAAATAGATCAGGAATTTGCTAAATGCTCGGTTCCTTTGCGTGATACTTCACTGTTAGCGGATTATGCATCCGTCTTCAACATCTGTTACAAATGCCAGTCCATTTTCATTGTCCAGACAGCTTAACTAATTGATATTTACAGTGCAACTTTTATTAACTTCATTATGAAGGTTTATGAAGGCTTTCTTCAGTGCCTAAAAGGTGGATTTCTAACAAACCTGATGTCCCGCTGGCTTTCGGTGCTGTTCTTTTGAAACCGTGTCTTCACATTACCCATTAAGGAAATCAGTGTGTATCAAACCTTCCTCCAAGCTTCTCTTTGAGCTTTATGGGAACATTTCCTTCATTTGTCATCTGGGACAGGGTGGGGGGGGGTGTCAGCGTAACTTCATCAGATGTGTTTCTTTTGCTGATCTGCTTCCTTCTGAAACCCACAGCACTTGGTTCCTGCCATGGTTGAACACGAAGCCTTCGTGTTTGTGCACTGCTGCAATGCTTCTGGGATGTTTGTCTGTTGATTCTTAAAGCTGAGCTTCTTGGAGATGATAAACCATGTGGTTTTGCACTTTAGACTGCAAAAGAATTGGTTGGCCATTGCCTTTCTTTTTAGATTTCTGGCTAGTCGAAGGGTGGACATTTTTCATAGGTTTATAAGACAGCCTGTTTGCTACACATTGACAATTTTAGTGGTACAATCACTGCTAATGCCTTTTCTTTCTCACTTAAATCCTGATCGAGGAACTGGGTTTAGGCATATCGCTTAATTTAAGTATACACATAGGAGCGCTTGTGCTTTAATACCTCTAACTAGAAATACACAAATAATAACAGCAAGCTGAAAGGTGTCTTGAACTGTTTGTTTGCCTTTGATTTCTTGCTCGCTTCACAAAATAACAAAAAACCTTGCAGTCGTTTGAGTGGAATGGATTCATTTTTCAATTAAAATTGCCTGGTTTTAAGCAAAGTTGGCTTTTTTTAAAATGAAGCATGTATTTTCTGGGGTGAAGATGCCTACGTCTTGGAAATTTGTGTGATTTATTCCCTTTTTGCATTATGTTTGCTCTGGATGTTCTTGCCACCGAAAGCGGCTTTTAAAATCAGAATAAAGCCTCAAAAGAGCTACATCTCTATTCACCAGAACTTTTCATACTCCAAGGTACAAAGCGCTGGCTCTTTTATTAATGATGGTTTCAGCGTAGTTTCTCAAGGAGAGCTAAAGCAATCGATCGCTCATTCACATCAGTAAAGTGCCCTTCATCTTTACTTTTCACAGTGCCGTACCGAGTATTTAACCCATGTTAAATGCTAAAACCAAGAGAGTGAGTGTGGGAAGGATAATAGGCTAATTAATCTGCGGTGCAATTCATCTCCTGGCCATTTGCCCCTGTCTTTCCTACATACATGTGTGCTTATAGGACACGTTCTTGCACACTCGTGCACCCACACTCACTCATCTGGTCTGTCCAAATTTATTCATCGGTTAGGATTGGTGCATACAGTGAGGAGGATGTATCATCATGTCCTATTATTTAAAAAAACCATCCATCAATGACAGAAAACCTGATGTAGTGTGAAGCGGTGCTCTTAACACCACCCATGACCCTAAAACTGTATAGGACTGCTAGCTAGACACAGGGATGTAGCCACTGGGATTAATGTTAAAATACAAGAGATAGGACTGCCACCTCCTGCAGTGACATGCCGAGCCTGTGCGTGTCCCTGGCTCGGCCCTGCAATCAGTAAACTCCTGCCATAGACAGTTTTATGGCTGGGAAATTCCTAAATAGGGAGCCATGGGCTGCTTTTGTTTCTGATGCTGAAATGCAAGAGCTAATGTTTACAGGCATTTATATATTATGAGAAAATATATTTAAGCAGATAAATCAGTCGGCTTTTTTATCTGCATGAAGTCCTTGGGATTTGATATGTTGTTTATTGCATTTTGTGTCCGTAGCTTCCAGTCTGTGGTCTGCAACAGACAAGTTATAAGAAGTTTGCATATATTGGAGTCCACGTACATAGTGTTTCCAAAAAAAAAAGATTCAGAGGTTAGAAACATAAGACAGTGTCCATGTCTCTGCAAATTTCAGGGAAGGGGACAGTTTCTAACACTCTTTGAAGGTATATAAAATGTTTTCTGTGTTTGTGGACTATATGCAGAATTCGGAAAACATGTTGTTCTCCCTGCCTCTCCCTGCAAGTTGACTGGCTCCATGAACTCCTGGTACACAGTCCTAAACGCAGCACCCCTGAGCCTGAGATGGGCATAATGCTTCTGAAAACCCTCGAAAGGTGGCTCTGATCCAAGCTTCGGCAAAGAGCTACAGTAAATTACCGGAAGAAAGGTGTGGCAACAACTATGTGTAGGTTGTATGTCGCTTAGTTGCTTTCTGCTGTCTTTCCAGGCACCTCTGGCTATGCCGCTGAGAATTACGGCAGGGATACATCCCGCTAACGTTTCTGTGACAGATGTTAAGCCATGGTCCACTCGTTAATGCAGAAATGTGAAAGGCAGAATGGAATTAGAAAGCACAGGCAAAGCAATCAAAATAGTCATGGTTTGATGCCATTTATCTAAGGGCGTTAAAAGGTTTATCGGGGCAATGCTGGAAACGCTGGGGAATGTTAAAAGCTCATGGAGGGCAGCTGAGGTCCTCAGGCTGGAAAGGGAGGGACCTGCTTGCTTTTTGTGGAAATGTGGTGCAGGAAGATGGTCTACTTCTGTACAACCTAAGTTGCAAGAATAGTTAAAAAGAAATAAGCAGTTTATCAGCATCTGAAGGAAAAAAAAAATTATTATCATGATCAGTAGGCACCAGGGTTCATCAAAATGAAATTATGGTGAATTAAATTAATTTCTGTCTCTGATAAGCTAAGAGGCTTACGGGATAATGAGAGAGAGGGAGGTGTAATATAGCTCAGGCGTTTACAAAGGATCCAGGGGGCTCTTTCATTAGGAAATAAAGTGAAACTTGTAAAATTAAAGCTTACTTGGGAATAGTATGGGTGAGCAAAGGAAAAATAACTTGAGAGGTGACTAATGGCAGTGACATTGTTAAGCTGCTTCCCGTGGGGTCCTATTTTGAGTGCTCTCTGAGCTGTCAGTAATGACTTGACAGATGGAGTCTGAGGCGATGCTGAACTAATCTGTAGGTGATGCGGGGTTAAGAGGGGTCTTACTGTCCTGGAGATAATTTAGTTGAAAAACACAAACCTGAATTTCTGCTAGCAGGTCAATGCGTAACTAGCTGCTTGCAAAGACTGGTCAAATTCTGTAGGGGAGCAAGCGTTTTCCTTATGTTAGTAACAAATGCTTCTTCATTTTTTATTATTTATTTTCAAGAAGCAATGCAAAAAAAAAAAAAAGTGCCTGATAGGTATTAAAAATACTATGGAAAATTTTGCTAGGGTTTGCATTGCTATATATTGCCCTGGTTGCATTTCTGTGGTGAAATTTGTTGAGGACTGCTATCTGACTACAATTCATATGTTTTAATCCAGCACCGCTGAACAATGTAGCTGCTAGCCTATAGCCATGTTCATCTCTAGAGATGACACAGCACCAGTGCCAGGTGGATTTGAAATACCTCCCCTTCTCTTCCCACACAGACCATCCCCTAGGCTCCCTAAAGAAAAATAGCACCACATCTCCTAATACTTTCAAGTGACAGGCAAATTGGAAATCTATGATGCTTTTATTACAGAATATTGTGTGGCTTGAAACTGGGCTTGAAACTTGGAAGTAGCGGTCCGTTTTTCTCCTGACTTTTACTCTGCTGGATGATTTACACCTATGCAAAGGGGTCTGCTGACAGATCAGAATTAGAGCTCTTATTTTCCTCTGTTGTAAATGATTCCTCAACATGCACAATCAGGTGCTAAAGAAGAAAGGGAAAAAAAGGAGTTGTGAGTTTCAGTTTGGAGCCAGAACAAGTAGATTTAGCCTTTCTTCTTTTGGTGACTGTAACGATACAATAAAGATATTTTAGGGCTTGGTGAAACAACTTTTCCTCCTAGCTCATCTTTCTGCTTTGTTTACATCTGTGATAAATACTTATAGATGAGAGATACCCACTGCGTTTGTCCCTCCCTGCATGCAGAAGCAGAGCCAGCAGCCCTAGAAGACGAGGTGTGGGGCTGTCTATGGGCAGTAAGTTGTAGCGATCTAATGCAGCACAAGTTTCCATCCTATAGATAAGTGTTTGCTAATACAACTATTGAACACATCAGCCTGGATCACCCATTTCTGGAAATATCCTAAGCTCTGCTATAGGATCATCATGGCTGTGTAGAAGACATCCAAAAGTAGTGGGTTACTGCTGAAGGGTGGACTTCTCTGGGGCCTTTGGAGGTGCCCCTCTCCACAGACCATGCAGGACCTCATTGGCTTTGCTCTGAAGTTAAGCACCTTGAATAGGTGGAGAAGGGGGAATAGGAGCCTCAGGGACTAAGTACCCCTTGCTACTCCATGACTGTGACTATGGCCAATGCATAAAATATTTAGAGTTTGCTGAGGCCTATCGTCAGCTCCCACAGACATCAGTCCTTCACAAAATCCAGCTCTAAGACAGGGAAGAGATTGACTAAAGTCTTATGGTGTGAACAAATTTCCTTATGCATGCTTGATGCACTTCTACATATTTATGTCTCCAACAACAATAGAATATATATTCTAGAAATACATATACTCAGCCTATCTCTTCTTAAGCCACAGATCATGCAGCTTAGTGGCCTGCTCCCTGTACTATAATTTTTACCTCTTTTTGTACAACAAAACTGCAGCGAGTGCTAAGCATTATGGCTGCTGTGCAAAAGGCAGGTATACGGTTTAAGGTGAGCTACCTGGCTTAACTGTAGTCAAACCTACTTGACCACCCAGCTCTTAAATGCATAAAACTACTCCACTGCTATGCAGTTCCACTGTGCCAAAGGGGATACTACATCTAATGAAGTTTAAGCCGGTACAGCAAAGGTATCCTTCATCTGTACCTGAAAAACTTATTGCTCTTATATTAGGGATCAGATGAAAGTAAAATAAGCCATATCCTGCATTATAAATGAAAATGCCTTTCTCCTGCTGGAACTAGAAAACAAAAGCTCTTTGGGATTATTGTGAGTGGCAGCAGGCACGGTGAGCCAGAGAGAAGTCTTTCCCTTGTTGGTCTTTGCTGTTGCATTTGGAGTCTGATTATTTTTTGTTGACTTGGTCATTCATCAAGCGTCTCAAAGAAACGGCGCAAACAGTAGTTAAGCTCCTTCATTCTGTCCCTGCGGAGAAGGGAAGCAGCCGTCGTTGCATCTGCCTCTTTGCTATGCTCATTTTAAAACTGGATAAATAAATTAGAGATATGATCGTTCAAAGAACAAACTGTAAGCTGCTGCACACTGGGGATTATGGATTCGGTGGACTGTACTTCTCTGGTAAAGCAAACAGCAGACATAGGAAACTCTTAGGCAGCAGCGTGGCATCTCTTGTATTATTTAGTGCATTGTCTTTGCAATCTTTGTGCATACAGGAACGCACAGCAAGAGATGTTATTCTTCCTGAGAGATGCCCTTTTTGTTTTTACTCTTGGAGCGCTTATTTTCACAGTAGCGCTGTAGACAAGATAAGTCTTTTACAACGTTTGTATTTTAGGTACTCGGTATCTCCACAGACTAAGTATTTAACTTACTATTGTGTGGAGGACTTTTTCAGAAGCAAATTTTATTCATCAGAGACACCCCTTTAATTAACTTCCACACTTCCATGGGGAGAGGAATATAAAGAAAGCTAATAATAATAATAATAATAATAGTGACATATCTTGTTACCGTTACATATTAAAATAAAATGCTGCGGGGAGTGGAGTTTCAAGGCCTCTTTTTTAATGAAGATCTTAATAGCATTTAATGTAAATTAAATATAATCACTGTCTGATTCCTGAGCATATCTCTGAGGCTGAAGAATAAGAAGTTAATTGTGCTGACAACATAGTGGGAAGTGCCAAAATCAAGCACCAGCATGTTGGTTAAAGTGCATTTTGAATTAAGAAGTGGAAGGCAGAACTTTTATTTTTTGTACTCCTGCTCCCAGTTATTTTGCGGCAGTTTAGTGCAAAGTTTGTGCGCGGCGTGGATTTATTACATAAGATATCTAACATAAAATTTACATTAGAATGCAAATGAAGGAGACTTTATTTAACTTTAGAGATTGGGAAGGATCAGATGCATGAGCCTAACAAGCCATTTTACTTTGGGGATGGGGAATTGCTGGTATGTAAATCCTTGACTTGTTCTGTGGGCAGATAATTTAATGAAGTCTGCAAAATGACTGGACGTCAACTCCAGTGCCTTGCATTGCATTAAGAGGAATTAGTTGTGGAATTCTCAGCCTTGAAACTGCTGCTTATGAAATTCATGCACTTGGTGGCAAGATTTACTTGATTAAAAGATTGGGGATCAGGCTAATTGTGTACTCCTCAAGGCAGGCGATGTGACAGAATTCAAATCCCAGCTCCCTCTCTTGCAACGCCAGCATGGAAAACCTGTCTGTAGGAGATATGACCTCTTCCATCTCAAACTACAAGTGATGTAATTAGTCAGCTGGTGCCGTGGGTCCTGGGATCATAAATAAATAAAGTACATTTTGATGAATAGATATAGGAATGGTATCTTAATTTAACTCAGAATAACTAGTTATCAGATCCAGACTTGTCTTCATGTGAGATTATTTCTCTTTCCTGTATGGCGCCAAAGGAGTCCATGTCTTCTATGCTCTTCTTCAACCCTTAACATACATTTGAATTACTGTTTCTGCAGCTGATGTTATCTTCATGGTATGCTAAGCTTTCACTTGTCTACCTGGTAGGTACAATGCATAAAATTAAGTGTGTTTTTATCCTAGACAGCTTTCCCACCTGAGCTGTCTGCACAGAGATCTTGCTTAAGTAGAAAAAAACCTGCTAAACTTTGCTATGGGGGTGAATATCGCGGTTCATGGTGCCTATGTCCATCTTCCCTGACTAGATGGAAATGACAGTCAGTAGAGTGCTTGTTGAGAGGTCTCAATTTAGCGTGGCCAGCAGGTCGAGGGAGGTGATTCTGCCCCTCTACTCGGCTCTGGTGAGACCCCACCTGGAGTACTGCGTCCAGCTCTGGAGCCCTCAGCACAAGAAGGACATGGAGCTGTTGGAGCGGGTCCAGAAGAGGGCCACAAAAATGATCCGAGGGCTGGAGCACCTCTGCTACGAGGACAGGCTGAGAGAGTTGGGGCTGTTCAGCCTGGAGAAGAGAAGGCTGCGGGGAGACCTTAGTGCGGCCTTTCAGTACTTAAAGGGGGCCTATAGGAAAGATGGGGACAGGCTTTTTAGTAAGGCCTGTTGTGACAGGACGAGGGGTGATGGTTTTAAACTAAAGGAGGGAAAATTCAGGCTGGATATAAGGAAGAAATTTTTTACAATGAGGGTGGTGAAGCACTGGCACAGGTTGCCCAGAGAGGTGGTAGATGCCTCATCCCTGGAAACATTCAAGGTGAGGTTGGACGGGGCTCTGAGCAACCTGATCTAGTTGATGATGTCCCTGCTCACTGCAGGGGGGTTGGACTAGATGACCTCTAAAGGTCCCTTCCAACCCAAAGCATTCTATGATTCTATGATTCTATGATTCAATTTATTTGTAGTTAAGGTTGTGTTGGGTGAAGACTGTTTGGGGGCTGGCCTTGTTCCTCAAAGGAGGTGCTGAAAAAGTTGACATAAGTCTTGAAAGAGCTGGTCTTCATCAGTGCTGACAGAGAAGCAAGAAGGAGCTGAAGAGCCAGGACGGGCCATGGGTCTTCAGGATAGAGGGGCCATAAATAGTCATCTTAACATTTTTTTAATCAAATAACTTCCATTCACTCCACATCCTGCCCACCCTGAAAAAAGAGAACTGACAAATGAGTCTTTTCAATACAACCATGGCTCAAATGTGTCCTCTAAGAGAGAAAAAAGATCATTTTCTCCAGGTCTTTCTTGAGTCTCTCTAGAGGTTTTGACTGCAGCATTATGGAAAACCATCCCTTTCTGACTAAAAAGATGCGAAGCTCCCTGGGGAAGCTTAGAGGCTGAAAATGCCTTTTTGGCCTTATAAAGCTGCAGAACTACTGGATTGAACTAATAAATACCTTTGGGCAACATTTATGTCTCTTCCCCCTACTTTGTGTTGTCCCAAACAGTGAAGCCAGCGACCAGAGCTTACAAGAAATAATGGTACTGGAATTTGGGGTATAAAGGAAAGGGACAACCATGACTGGAGAGGGGACTGCTTTGGTTCCCTGCCTGCCTATTTCAGTGCTCATAAAGCAGCACCGCACCTTTGCTTTCACAGTGCTTTCCTGGAGATGCTATGTCATTAGCAGGTAGATCATCATAGTAAATAAGTTTGTCCTGCTCAATTTCTGTCTCTTCAAATTTCTCTTCTGAGTACAAAATTTTCTGGGTAAGTCATCAGGTAACTCCCCAGTCCCATCTCTTTTTGCTATATAACCCTTCTTTCAACATTTTTAGTTGCAATACCAACCATCTGTGACGGCCTTGTTACCTGCCCACCCCCTATTTTCAACTTATCTTCCCCCATTGACTTCGCAGGTCCACAGCCATTGTCTTTGTGCTGATCACAGGAAGAACATTTTGGGCAGCTCCTTGCTAGTATTTTCTACAGCCCTCTGGCTGCCATTGCTGGTCAAGACTCTGGACTCACTAGTCCTACTGTGGCTCCATGTGCTGTGTGTTGTGTTGTCTCAATTGCTGTGCAGCTTGATAAATTTCTGTAAGTGTCTCGTTATGAAATTAATTTCAATTGCAATTCTCATCATCTCTTCTGCAGGCATGCAACCCAGCAGGAGACTAATAAAACCATCACGACTAGCACCAAAGCCATCAAACAGCTGTCTGAGGTTGTGAGAGGCTCATCCAGGGTACGTGTCATTCAAGATGCTGTTGGGGGAGAGTGCTGGGTCTTATGGAGGGAGGAATAATGAAAAAAGAAGTGGTAGTGGGTGCTTTAAAGCTGTTGAGCTCCATGTCTTGTTATAACTTCCTTTCCTGTTACACAATAAGCATCGCTTGCATTTGTAAATGACCAATGGGAAAACAGCTGTAGAAACCAGGTCTTCTTCCAAAACTGGATCATGTGGAATTGGAAATCAAGAACTGATCAACAAAGCCTCGACTAGCTCACACCTATCTCAGGGTCTTACTCAGCTTGTGTGAAAGTACTATGGGAATCACCTGGCTCCACACGAGTTTGGCATTGGTCAAAGACTCAGTTGTGCAGTGGGTGCACTGGGTGCAGATGAGTTTGGAAATATGTTGAACTGCACGGAAAGGGCAAAAAGCACTGCTCTAAACACACAACTCATCTCTGTCGTAGTGGTTTTTACAGCCTGGATTTATGTCACTTGCCAACAGGCATATGAGGTAAGGATTTAAGAGCTGAATCACCCCAGGCTACCTTTGTAACCTGTGGAGGACCATGTGCAATTCAGCCCACCTAAAAAAATGAATGGGTGATGGTCTACTCCAGAGGATGGAAAGGGAAGCCTGGAATAACTGTTCTCCATACGTAGACATGGACCTTATGCAGGCATCAACTTAATACTTTGATCTTTTTTAACGTGTTGCTTTGATTAGTGATGGACTACAAGGACTAATTTTTTCCTTTTTCGTGCATACTCTGAGAATAATTACATCAAAACTTGATGAAACAGAAGATGCTTTCTTGGAGATATGGGGATCTGGGCTTTTTTGTGCTGATCTTCTGGCTCTGTTTTGTGACATAAATTGGGTCCAAAGGGGAATCAGGCAAAGTCGCATTAAACCCAATTATAGTGCCACACAAGAATGTCATTATTTGCCCTTGAAGCCCATGCAGTGTTCACTGGGGACTCTCAGGAGAATAGCTTTTACTGTCATGGGGAGAAAAATTGCTGAGTTAGAGGGAGAATATTTAAGAGTTGAAGGAAATGGACACACAAACAATTATGGTAATATGAGGAATAAACTTGCCATTCTCTATTGGCATCACAGAATAACTTTTTCTGCTTCCTGGGCAATTAATTTAACAGATTTTTTTTTTAAGTCTTCTAACAGTGTGCAGTTTAAGTAATTAAACCTACAAATTTTGATATAAAACCTGTGGCCCTCGTCCGTTATATAGAATAAATAGTTCTAGTGGGTATTGGCTTCTGGTTGGTAAGTCCCTCTTGGGGATCTGGGTAGCATGGCAGATTCTCCTCCCATAAAATTTCTCACAGCATGAAAAGCCTTCCATTAATTCAGAGCTTTATGGTCAGGCCTTTCCGATCCATTATTCCCTGTATTACTTTGCATGCACACATGGACAAAAATTTTTTTTTTTTTCTTTCTTCTTTATTTTCCACCAGTAATGCACTGCCAACCAGGTGCCCTGTGGGAGTTTCTCTGACTTCCCTTGAAGCTCCAAGTGCTGCTGGAGCTATTGGAGTCAGGATGCCCAACTGAGCAAACTGATAGTGTTTCAGGAGCAAAGATACTGATGCAAGTGGATCAGTGTGATACAAGGCACGAGACTGATGTAAAATAGCACATGGCTATTTTAGGGCTTCTTTTCAAACTAACCTCAAAGGACTTAAATAGAGAGGCCTATCTGGAATTCCAGGCTTTTGTAGGATGAGTGCTGGACCATTAGATCAGCTCTCCAGGGTGGCAATCTTATCTTATTTTGCATGTGTAACAAAAATAAGGTTTATAAACCTTTATCTGTA
>VYZW01062847.1:14130-31682 GCA_013401315.1 Balaeniceps rex
CGCCTGGCGGCCGCCCCCGTGGGGGCCCTGGTGGTGCGGGGGGCCGCCTCCGCGGGCCCGCGGCCGGTGGCGCCCAAGGGGCCGCCCACGGCCACCCTCCAGTTACCGGCCAACTTCCAGCTGCCCCCAGGTGAGTGGGCTTCGGGCTGGGTCCCGTGTCGCGACTTACCTGGCGTGTCGCGCTCCCCGCTGCCTGGGAGCGGGTCGGGAGGACGGGTTGGCAGCCGGGCGTCCCCGGGAGCCCGTCGCCCTGCCCTCGCTGCGGGGGACGAGCCGTAGCGAAGAACGGGCAAGGTGGTGGAGCAACGGCAGCTGGGGGCGGGGGGTGTTTAACGGGTGGTGTGCCGAAAGTTTGGGGCGAGTTGCTTTTCTGCCCCAAACTTCTGGGAGCTGGGGTGTTTGTCTGTCTTGCGGGGCATTGGAAACGTAAATGGGTTCGGTCATTTAGCACTTGGGATGCTTACAGCATCTGAGATGCTTGGAACATATCTGGAGGATGGATCTGGAAGTCTCTGGATTAAGGCAACTTTTTACTTTGCACGAGGAGCAGGAGGACTAGCCAAAAACCCAGTGGCCAAGTTACCCTAAGTTGTGACTTGAAAAACACTAATTGAGGCTTTCGTGGAACTTGGATGAACGAGTAACACGGGGAAGCGTGAACGTGGGTTAGCGACTGCAGAGTAACTCCCACTTACAGTGCAAGTCATACTGCCCTCACTCCCCCTCCAAGCAAGCTGTTGTGGAGGAATTGTTTTCCCTGTTACAACCAGGCCGGTGTGAACTGTTATTGAAACAAAATATTACCCTGCAGAAGGAACGTAATGTGGAAATTTCACTACGTGTTGCCCTTTGAAACGCTTTTTTCTATAAAGGATATGTGGGAAACGAAGAGTTTAGAGCGGTACCACACTTACGGATGTACTTCCTATAGCAGCAAAGAAAATATTAATGTAGGAATTGCATAGTGCTGATAAAGATGGCTTAATGCTCTGGGTAGCAGCAGAGGGTTAGCCAGGGCTGCTACCTGCACTTTCTCACGAGAGGAAGAAGGTGCTGTTGGTTCTAAACTTCCCGCTCCTCCCTGTCAGGCTGTATTTAAATGCTTTTTTAAAAAGAAAGTGACTTTGATTCCACTGGTCTTGGTCTCGCCATAGAGACCCCAAGATATGTAATCACTTTATTGCTATTGTTGCTATAATTGTTTCCTGCCAGGACAGTTCCTTTGTTGGAGCATCTGTTGCAATTACTTTCAGGTAGGATGTTGCCTAAAAGGATGACTGGTTTTACATTAATTCCTGTGCTGCTGGTACATATTTGTATTTTTTTCCTTTTTTCTTTTTTTTTCTTTTTTTCCTCTCTCCCCCCCTGTGTCTTTATCAAAGACATGCACCTCTCAAGGAAATATATAATGCTAATGTAATCTAAAAAAAAATTGTCTTTAATCAGTAAGTTTTATTGTAGATTTCCCAGCACTCGCATGATGCTATAATGTCTGGGTAGTCAGCAGTCAGGGATGAGTCTAAATCCTTGCCAACCTTCCTCTGAAATGAACCATGATGGAAATTATTAATTTTTTTTCTAGTAGGGCCCTGCAGATCTTCAGGTGTTTCTATCTAATACTTTGGCTTTCTGGAATGTATTTGCATTCAGTTAAACATCTTTCCGAGAAGGTGAATGCTCATGCAAGTTGCTTGTAGTTTGGGAACTACAAGTTAGCAAAACTTTTGTTTTTCCTAGTAGCTTGGGTTTGATTACCTCAAGGTATACTGCTGAATGTCATCTGACTTGCATTGTGGCAGTAGGCAGGTGTAACAAAAGTAGCGTTACCCTTTGGTTGCATCAGCTTGTTTTCCTTGCTCCTGGAACAAGAAACAAAGCAAGCAGGCTCTGTGTTGGAAGTTCAGAGGTGCAGGTACTGTGCAGCATTGTAAATGAAAAGTAACCATATGGAGTTTAATGCTCTAGAAGGAGCATAGAAGTTGTCAGATTTCAAATGGATCAATGTTTCAGGGAAACTTGTCTAAATATTTGTCCTAAGGACGATCTAAAAATGCATTCTGGCTTTAGGATTCTACCCCTGCCTTCTATGTGGATTCAATTTTTAATGAATAATAAAATTCAGAAATTTAAATGCAAGATGAATAGCATTAAAGCTACAAGTGTTAGCATCCTTAAAAAAGGAAGTGTAATAAACCACCAAATTCTTAGGCTTGAAAAGTTTGTATTTCAAATAAATTGCAAAATCTAGCCATGCAGGATAAAATATAGAAGGGAGAATGCACTTAGCTTTAAAATCTTGGCATTCAACCTGTGCCACCTGCGACGAAAAATGCAGACAGAAAGCATCCTCCCTCTGAGTTTCAAAGGGAGATACTTGAACTGGCTTGTTCTGAGGAAGGCTGGACAGCACTGCCCTTACTGGTCATCCTGAAGTTCTGGGGAAGGAAGGGCACCAGGGGAGCTGTGTTTGCCCCCATGGCTTGGAGGGCAGTGGCAGTTCATGGAAGTCATGGATTTAGGCTGTTCTTTCTCTTCCATCTCTACCCCACTCCCCCTCTTGCCCAGAATAAAGCCAGGAGGTGGGAAAGGCAGATGACCAGGTATGACTCCTCATCTCTTGAGCACAAATTGTCCCTCTGCCAAGTGCCACTTTAGCCGGTCACCCAGGAAAGATCACTGAGCTTCACAAGTTCTCCAGGTCTCGCAGGACCCAGGCTTGCTTGTGAGTAACAAGGGTTTTTCATCACCTTCCTGTGTTTTCCTCTACAAAGTGCCAGTTTTCTCCTGAGTAGCCAGCTGTTAGACCAGTGTTGGTACTCAAGGCCTTCCTCCTTCACCCTCAGGGTATCTCCTGTACTAGCAGTCAGGAGGTGCGAGTCCACCCCTGGCTTATGGCTGGCCACCGCTGGGGGTTTTGGCATGCAGTAGGACTCCAGCTGGTGACTGTGTCCTCTATACACCTTCAGCTGGACAGATTCTGCCTTGAAGGCTTGGTTGTGGCATTTTGACCTTACATACCATCAGCTCTTAGACTGAATGGTTGGACTATGCCTTCCTAAATGGAGGGAACTTGTATGATCTACCAAAGCAACCCTTCCTCAATTACCCTCTTTGCTGACAAGAACACATTAGTGGCGTTTCGGAAGGCTTTGTATGTAGCTGTCTGTGGGACTGGCAGAGAGCAGACCAACATGGCAAGTGCAGTACTGCCTCAGTCCTGAGCTCCGCTGGTCGTGTGGTCTGTGCTGATGCTCACAAAACTGCAAATGTCTCGTGTCATAGACCATTTGCTTAAGAAGAAATTAGGTCCTTGGTTAACTTGAGCTTAATGTTGGGGGGAAAAATGGTTGGGCTGTGCTACTAACAGGAGGAAATAGTTAAAGGCTTGGGAAGGGGAAGGAGTGACAAGGTTTCCATGGGCCATGACAAATGTCTGTAGCTCACCTTAGTGTTTTTGGGCCCCGCACCGCTTTGGAGGAATGGAGGGTAGAAAAAGAGCATAAAAATAACAAGGAAAATGTTGTTCCTTGGTTTCCTTTCTTCTGTACTTCCCTTAAACTTACTTTTTTGTCACTTCTGTGTCTGTTCTTGTGGCCTTCATTCTATCCCTGGCCCTTGAATGTTCATTACAGGCAGGCATTGAAAGGACAATTAGCACATGTATCTGTTTCTCTTGAGGCACGAAAAAATGCAGAACTTGACTGGATGCTAGGGATCCTCTGTTGTTACCGTAGGATCTGCTTACAGCAGGAAAACTCTTCAAAAAGCTCGCCTGATGCCACTGCTGCTGGTCACAGGGCTGTGACAGCAGCTGCCGGCGCTCTTCACTGTAGCATCAGCTGCCTCCGGTGTGTGTATTTCTGTTTTACACTTTCCATTATTGCTAACGCCAATGGGCCTGAACAAGTATGCTGTCAGCAAAGAGAAGTTGCCCCGAGTCTGCCTTAATTTGCGCTAGAAAGCTGGTGCAAGGTATGGCCACCGTATAAAGTTTCCTTTGCACCTGACTTGGGGGGGAATGGCAGCAGGTACAGGTTCTTGGTTTCTGTTTGCAGCTCAGTTGTCTTCGCTTGGATGTTGTGGCTTGTCCCTGGCAGGTTTGCCACTGCCTACAGCTTATCTAGGCTGATAGTGGGTAACTGTTCAGAAAGCACAACCACTGTTCATGGCAGGTGGCCAGGGCTGCGTGGCAAGAGGCAGGCAGTCGGCGTGCAGACACCTGTGGGTGGGAGGGAGAGAGCTGATATGGGTATCCCAAAACTGCTATGGGGTGGTATGGAGCCTGATCTCGTTGGGTTTCTTTTAATTGGATATAGAAACTAAGGTAACCTGAAGAGGTAAGGGCTGGTAAACATCTGAATGCTGCTGCCTTCTGCTTTTGAATTTGGCGTAATACTCTGAATCTCCCTCTTCATGTCCTAGTTATTTCTTGGTTGTAAAACCGCATGAGGAATTTGATATATCTGGTCCTTCACTTTGGAATAGGAGGAAGCACTGATTTTAAAATACTTCTTAGTTTATATTATGTTTGGGTAGGAGGAGGCTATCTAAAGATTTCTTGTTTCAACAAGACAAAAAACCTAGAAACTCCTTCAAAGCCAGTAATTTCTGGATGTTGATAATCTCATGAAGTCTGAACATAGTAGTTGTGCTGTAGGATGACCAGTAGGGGCTAAATAATACATGGCTGCAACCTTTTATATCCCAATAGTGTCCTCTGTTTATCAGCAGGTTTATCAGAATGGATTCTTTGCAAACTCCTCTCTTCACATTAGGTAACACCAGTCAACTTTTTTTTTTTCTGAGGAGGTGTCAGCAAAGCTTTGGCAGGCTTGAGGAACTAAGTCAAACTTAAAAAATAGTGAGTAAATGTCTTCTGTTTTAACCAGTAGAAATTTCAGCTGCTCTGTAGAACTTTATTTTGCTTTCAGAACTGAATGTGTCTAGCAAAACAGTGCCTTCATATTATTAAATGCACAGCCCTGTGGGAATTAAGATTTAAAACTTGGCAGAAGATACAAAGCTAACTTCTAGATTTATGGTTTTCACAAAAAAAACCCCAGATGCATTCTGAATACTGAAGCACTGAAATATGATGCTCAATAAAATTAATGTTAAATGCTGTTCAGATTTTACAATCAATTGGAGTGTATTGCAAAGAATTACAGCTATGGATTGGTGAATAGTAAACTTTTTTTAATTCTTAGAGAGAACGTGAGCCTGACTTCTGTTGCTTTTGCAGTATTTAAAGGACCCTTCAGCTTGTAGCAGTAAAAATAACATCATCCACACACAAGTGACAGCTGGAAGAAATACTAATTATATTTCAGTATTCTTTTCCCAAAGATGCCGATAAAGTAGGTTAAGCTCATGAGTTGTTATTTTGAGTAGTTTGCAATACCAGATTTTTTTTAAGTTATCTTAGAGAACCAAGTATTTGTCATGCCATGTGGTAGAAATCTGTGCTGTGCTTAGTGGGTAGGATTGCATGTTACAGTTGTATATGCGAGTTTTGCTGTAAGTTGCAAAGCTTCTGGTAACTATCAGAGATGAATAATTTGTACTGCCCTAACCACTTAGACAAAAACCCAAAGGCAAATGCTTTTTTTGGAATTGTTTTTGCATGAAGCTACTTATCTGAAAAGTATGATGATTTCAGAAGAAAAATGTATATAATTTGCAGAGTAGAAAAGATCACAATAGATGTTTCTAAGTAGCTTGCTATTCAAATTGTCAGGATTAAGGTCTGTTCTGCCATCTGGGTCACCTTTAGAACAAAGTCCACTAATGGGACTTTTCCACTGGTGTCTTGAGGAAGTAGTCTCTGATCACAACTGAAGCAGGGTAAAAATGACAGGAGATGGAAGATCCTTGTTGTTAATGAGCAAATCTAGGGTCTGCTAAGGCTGGAGAACTCATGAAGCTCAGTGATCTAACTGGGGTGATTTGGTGAACTAAGAACAGTCAGATGTTATGATGGCACTTGATTTTCACAGCTTGTGTTTGCAGACCTCTTCTAGCACACACTTCAGTTTGGTGGAGGCAGAGGAGATGGCTTTGTTAGTACTGGCTGCTCCTAGGAGTTGCCTGGGAAATCAGAGTTCCTTGTGTGGATGTCCAGGCTAGATTAACAGGTGGGTGAAACAGCATGCCCTGGTTGGCACAACACCTGAAGACTCTCACTTGCAGCTTGCCAAGTGGCAGTTGCCATCTATTTCAGGTGGAGCCCTTGAAGCCAGGTCCAGCTGACTGCTTGGTGGTGTATTACTAGGCAGTCTGCTTGGGGCAGCCGGTGGTGTGTGCTGAAGCGGGTAGTGTGTTCAGAACACCTTTATATATGGCTTGCATGCTAGCCACTTGACAAATATCACACGGTTTTGGTGATAGTTTCCACAGTATCCGTGTAGACAGAAGTCAGTACGTCCATGAAGGCTTTGCTGTATTCTAGAAGAATTTTTGTTTGCTCCATCCCACTTAGAGCAAGGTGGTAATCAGTGTTAAAATTCAGTGTTAGGCTCTTGCTTTCCCTTCTGAAATAAGTGAAAATCCATCCAACAGAGGGGTGAATATGTACTTTTAGAGGAAATTAAGTGGAATTCAGCCTTCTGCTGGTCCCCATGTGAACACCAAGGAAGCAAGTGTCCCGTTGCAAAATTAATCTGGATTAATTGAGTTGATTCTCCTCTTATTTAAAGGAGACAGAGATTTAAAGGGAGCTGATCTTGTCCTTTTTTAGAACTCTACCAAGACACTGGTTATGTTTTTAGCATCTCTTGGTTTAAAATTAAGATTTATAGTCAATACTCTGTATGTTTCAGATTTCTGTAACAGCTTAATAGCTCACAGTGTTCTAGAAATCGTAAGTGCAGGGTATTGGCATACCTTCTGGTCCTTATAAAGCTGTGTGCTGTATATATATGGCTGCAATGTGCCAAGCATCTAACTTGCTATTTAAAGAATTTGACTCCAGGGAATACTAGGAGTACACAGCAAACTAGAAGAGGGTGTGGTGTATAGATTCAGTGCCTTTTTCAGTGCAGTAGGAGTTGTCTTGAAAGTAAGGAAGTGTCGCTTTGGCTTCTTGGAGGTACTACTTCACTGCCATCAACTGGGTCCTCTGCAAATACTTGAAGCTCCTTCATGAAGTAACTTGGGTCCTGGAGAACTCTTAAGTCAGATCATCTTATCTGTACACAATCCTGGAACTGTATGATTACTGGGATAGGAAAGCAACCAAGCCTCAAGCAGCAAAGTTGCAAACCACAAAGATGAGATGGGGAAATGCTGATGGGAAATGATCCCGGTTGCTGAAAGACGTGGCTCAAGGACAAGAGCTAGATGTTCTCATGATACCAAATAAGACTCTGCCTTGTGGAGCGCAGCGTTGGCTGGGAATCCTGTATGCCTACCCACGATAAAAACAAAAGCTCTTGGGATTCAAGTGTAATAAATACACTTTGAATTCAAATAGAAACAGTAGTGCCGTCTTGGAACTATGCCCAGAAAACATCTATGACCTGCCAGTTGTTTACAACCCTTCCAAGAATCAATGTAATGTCCAGATTTTCTTTAGGTGGTTGGTATGGACATCTGTTGTTTGCTATAAATAAAAGGTATACTACCTTGCAACTGGGACAGTTATATTTTTGCACAAGAATTCTACTATAACTGTAAAATTGTGTGGATATAAATGTATTCTCAAGTAATGAAGCTCAACTGTGCATGCAGCCAAGGAGAACTCTTAGCTATAAAATGTGGGCCTGTATTCTGTAAAAAGGCATCAGCGCTATGGGGGACCAGTTGCTAGTCTGTTAAATAGAGAGATCCATCTGGGCACCAAAAGGCATTGATGAGCAGCTAGCCTCCAACAGCTTGGGTAAGACTTACTGATTAAGCAGTGTGTGAAACTTGGCTTCAGGTTTTTGCATTTTCAGCACTTTGTGTCTAGTTCCTGGAGGAAGGGAAGGAGAGGAGACGTTGTTTAGACTTTTCAGAAAGATGCATGGTGTCCATTATTCCAGACTATTTGAAATAATAGGTTATCAGACTCTGCTTCATCCTGCCTAAAAGAGATAACTTCATCCCTTTCTTGGCTCCCTATGCTTGAAAAGGCTGTGCCTGTACTGGGTGTCTCAGGAGCTGGTGCCCGCTGTTGGCCCAGAACCTTGCTAGAGAAAGGTTGGAGTTACTGGAGGCAGCAGCCTTTGCTGGGGCTGTGTGCCCCTCGAGCTGTTAGTGCGACAGACTTGTGGGTGCGTGGTGGTTTAAAAAGCTGCTCACAGCAACCCAGGCAATCTGGGAAACAGTATTGCTAGTGAAACAGTGCGATCAACTGGACAGTGATGTCTGTGAGTAAGGCTAGTCCCTGGCTTTGAAAAGGTGAGATGTGGTCAGACATCTGAGGCTGATGCAACCTTAAAAGTTGTAGGTAAGAGTCTACAAGAATCTGCAGTCTGGTGTTTGTGCAGTTGGCAAAGATGCAATCAACTTCTTTAAAGAACTTGTGGGTATAACATTGTATTGTATTTTATTTAGCCTGTCTGTGTTCCACTGTAGCATGAAAGCCTATTGGGATTATGCCCTTTGAACTTTTCTCCTGATCTGGAAATTAGTGAATTCCATATCTGTGGGCAAAACAAGGTGTCTTTCACTGGAACTCAAAATCAGGCATCTCATTGTGACACTGCAGTATCTACGTGCTAGTCACTGGTCCTGAGCCATTGCTACAAAGACCCATTAGTATAGAAACTTCCCTGGAACAGACAGAAAGGGTGCAGAGGGTGATTTTTGAGATGTGTAATTATTTGGTTAGTGAAACGACATGTGAATGGAATGAATTGGTTGAGGGCCTGGGTATGTGGTGAGTGATTCTGGTTGCTGCCATAAGAGTGTCGATTACGGGTTGATCATTGCTGAATTCCTCTTGCATCAACTAAAATTGACCTCCAAAGGTTGGAATGATTTGTCGTACAGAGTAAAATGCTTTGTGGATGTAGCGTACAAGCTGAATAACTCAACTTGACCCATGTGGTGTAGATGAGCCCTCTACCCTGCTTGTCTGGGAAATCTAAGAGCAATCAGAGATGTTTTCCCAAGAAAAGCCCCAAACAGGCAATCTTTGTGGCTTTCCAGAAGATCAGTTTTCTGAATCAATTGTATTTGATTTAAGAATAAAAGTTAGAGCTCATCATTGGGAGCTTGTGGCGAGGTAACCTTGGGTGGCCACCAGGTACTCATTGTAGCTTCATTCCTAAGACAGTGAGAAGCACAGCTAGATCTTGCCTCCAGATAGGGCTGTCATCTTTGTTTCTTCATCTTCAGTACAGAAATCTGCAGTAGACATCTAGGAAAACTCAAGTGCCAAGTGAGGGTCATGGGGAACAAGTAGATCTCCTGCATGCATGTCCGTACTTCATCTGAAAACATACAGCCCCAACATATTAGAAGGGTTATGCAAGTCATGTAAAAGTTGTCGCTTCAGTATCAGACTTGCCTATTGTGTCTTTCACAATATTTCATTAAGACTTTCTGCCTCTTTAGCAGTCTTTTACAGCCACTCTACAACATAATACACCTTGATACAATCACTGTCTGAACAGTTGATGCCTCTAATAATGTCCATTCTGGGTCTGTCTTAGTCCTGTAATGTGTTTTTGTAACTTTTAAGCCACCTGTTCTGTGGGGCTTACTGAATGGAGTGAAGAAGAAAAAAATGCATTTTTTTAAAGGATGCCTTTAGAGAGAAAAACTATTTTCAAAGCTGTTGCATGGATTAGTAGTATTTGGCCCTTTTATTTTCCAAATTTCAAGTCATCCTAAATAGTCAGGCTAAGAAACTTAAAACCAATATTCCTTTCTAGTTGCCATTTAGTTTCCTAAATGGAAACTAGACATTTTTCCTAAACATATTCCTACTAAAACATCCCCTTTAAAGCTTGGTCTTACCTTGTAACTGCCTTAAAAGCTATCCCTTTGTTTTGAGTACTTGAGCAAAAGAATGAGATTTGTTTAGGAACAGAGAGCACTGAAACATTACTGTTGTTTTAAAACATTTTTAAAACTTACTGATTTGGGACCTGAAAGTCTCATTTAGCCCTGTATTTGTAATTGGTGTTAAAATGAACTTTACTAAGGTTGGCAATGTACCTGTGCAGGCACCCCGGGTTTTGAAATAACCTAAACTTACCCTTCTTTGAAAGTGGCTTTTGTAACTTGTGTTCTCTTAAATGGGTTGGGTCTAATGCAGTTGGTTCTTGCTTGTATTTTATTTTAGGAGCAAGAGACTTCTTTGCGTTTACTCATGTTGCTCCCCAGCCAGCAGTTGTGAAGAGCTGTTGTGTTGAGCAGTTGGAAGCATGGAAATCATGTAATTGAGGTGGTGGCTTAACTTGACAACTTCAGCTACATGTGTAAGAGCATATGGTGTATCTCCACCAGAGCACACCTAGTTCATCTGGTGGAGCTGGTTCATCTCAGGAAATTTCTTCTGGATGTTCCCCTTAAGAAATGGCCTTGGGCTTGTCTTGTGTGGTAGAAATTTAATGGTGAAAGTTGCCCTTATGGTGGGATGCTTTTAGCATACATTGATGTTCAGTGCTGCTGGATGCAACACTGAGCTTCGGTTGGCAGCACAGCTTTACGTTGACAACAGTGCGGTTTCCTTAACACTATTCCTTGAAATACAGTGAAGCCTATGCAGGTGGCCTTACATACAGTGGCATAAACAGATCTCTGCAATGATCCCATGGCATCTTGTTCATGTCTCTGGTGAGTTTTTGGTTCTCTGTCTGTAGTTACAATGAAGAGGTATCTGGAAGCTGCTCCTCCTGCTAACCTTGTTTCTTCTTTCCTGGGTTGGATGCTAAACACAGCTGCAGCTTTGAAAATTTGAAGTGCGTTATAACCACGTTCAGAAAAAGCTGAATTACCTTGGCTGGTGGTGCCAGGACAGCAAAAATTTATGGTGGAGGTATCTCAGGTTTGAGCTGCAAATGGAAATTTAATAGAAGGCCTCTGGTTTTCCATGGCATGCACTGCTGGTGTGTGCCTAGGTAGAGGCTCTTCTGGGTGGTGGCTGCCTGAGCTTTGCAGGAGTGGTGCCGGGCACTCTTTCTGGAGGCATGGTTCCTGGAGCCCGTGTTCCAGGAGAAGGCAGGTCACTGGAGAGAAAGGGTATAGATCTCAGTGAGACCTCTTCAAGGTGAGAAGCTATAGCGTGGCTCCTTCTGTGTAGCTTTGGAGGAAGCCAAGCTGGGTTTCAGTTGTCGGTTCCTTCCCCTCCAGCCTTCCTGCAGGATTGCAGCTGAAGGAAGGTGTGCAGGGAACAAAGGGCTGAAATAGCTTACTTTATTTTAACTGCCTTCTCTGGCAGTCAAGAAAAATAAATAACTTTCTGTCGTGGTTTAGCCCCAGTCAGCAACTAAGCACCACGCAGCCGCTCGCTCACCCTTCCCCTCCCCGGTGGGATGGGGGAGAGAATCGGAAGGGCAAGAGTAAGAAAACCCACGGGTTGAGATAAGAACAGTTTAATAATTGAAATAAAAGAATAATAATAGTAATAATAATAATAATGATAATGATGATAATAATAATAATAATTGTAATGAAAAGGAGAACGAGAGAGAGACAAACAAAACCCAGGGAAAAGAAAACAAGTGATGCAACCGCTCACCACCTGCCGACCGACACCCAGCCAGTCCCCGAGCAGCGATTGCTGCCCCCTGGCTAACTCCACTCGGTTTATATACTGAGCATGACGTCATATGGTATGGAATAGCCCTTTGGTCAATTTGGATCAACTATCTTGGGCTGTGCCCCCTCCCAACTTCTTGTGCACCTGGCAGAGCATGGGAAGCTGAAAAAGAAAGTCCTTGACTAGTCTAAGCATTACTTAGCAACAACAAAAACATCAGTGTGTTATCAGCATTCTTCTCATACTAAATCCAAAACACAGCACTATGCCAGCTACTAGGAAGAAAAGTAACTCTAACCCAGCTGAAACCAGGACACTTTCCAAAGGATGTTTTTGGCAGGACAGGCAGAATATCTAGAGACAGAAGCCTCAATCCATTGTAAAAAGGGCTGTTTGTTAATCTGTGAGAGACACCTGAGTCCTCCAGCGAAGCATGTAAGAACTAATCCCTGCTGGTAACTGGTCACTTAGGTTTTCTGTTTGTGCTCTGAAAACAGGAAAAGCCTTGTAGTCTCAAAGGGATTGTGCCTTACTCTTATTATCAAAGTGCACGAGTGGTGAGAAAGTCTTTCCTGTTCTCTGAAACAACTTCAGTAAAACTATCAAACTCTGTAAATGGTGCTTTCTTGGAAGTACTGCCCAAAAGAGGGCACCTTTGGCATTACGAAGATGCCCGATTGCTGTTCAGTAACTACAGTTGGTGCTGATATTTTGGTCAGAGATTGCAGATATCTTTCCTGTTTTTAAACGCTCTGCTGAGCGGTGTTAGCTGAAACTTTACTCTTTCAGCTGTTTAGAGGTTTTTTCCCCCCCATTTCCCTGTGGAGTTGCAACAACTGCAAGACCTGACCTGTTTTCACTTTTAGTTTGGCAAAAATTGCCTTCTAGTGAATGTGAAAACAGCTCTTGATTACAAACATTGTCTTTTTTTTTTTTCCCCCCAAGTGAAGAATGTGGATTCTTGCACTTATCTTCATTTCTAATAGTAGCATCTTGGTAGCTGCACAAGTCTGTCTGCATGACCTTTCCATTGAGAACCTCAAGGTTACCATCACCTGCTGTTCCCTCATTTCACGCCTGTGCAGCTGTACATGGTGTATGAGGCTTCAGGCATTGGTTTTGAGTGCTGTGGAACCTTTTCTTCTGGCAGAAGACACCTCCTGTGTCTCCTCTTGGAGCCTGCACTAGTGACTTCAGTGTTGGGTCATTGCTTTTGTTTCAAGGCAGAAAGGAAGTATCAGAAGACTGGGGGTATTTTTAAGTTGTGAAAAAGTATAAGTAAATTGCAGCAACCAGAAGTGAAAAACAAATGTCCTTCTCCACAGCTTTCAAACTGTTTCAGACAATCCATGTGTCAGTTTACTGTCACTTCGACATTAGGCTGTAACTGCCAAGAAATGTGTGTTTCATGCTTGAAGTGATGTCTTATGGCTCTTCACTGTATGGATCTGTAGCTATGACAGTCGTTTCAAATTTGCCTTCAGCTTTATTTGTGCTAGCATCAGGTATTTACAGTATTAAGCCTACAAAAGAAGCAGTTAGTAGATTACCATAATATTGGGTTTGTTGGTTTTGGAATTATAATTTTGCTAGCCGTTGCAAAAAGCTACTGCCATGAAAAGGCTACCACCGTACTAAAAATTCTGCCAAATGGAACAAATATAGGGAAATTAATGTTTCTTCCAAGTGGAACAGGTTCTTACCATAACTTATATGGAAATAAACAGGCATCATCTTAGTTGTATGTTCCAATCAAGGCTATGACCACTGGAGTGGCCTTAGGTAACTTCTTCTGTGGATGCTCTCGCCAAGAATAAGCCTAAAGTAAATAACTTTACAGTGTTCTGATAAAGTATGGATGTCTTCGTATTGACTAATCCTGTCAAAAGCTGATTTATGTTTCAGGGTACAGTGCTGTTGGGGATCATTGCAGTCATGGTCAAATGTAAAGGGGCTATGGGGACTTGTTAATATTTGTGGTGGACTTGTTAATATTTGTTTACTTTTTTTTTCAAGATGTTCATGAATTTGCATGTGAACTGTATTGTGTTTGCATAAGCTTGCTAGCTGTGTTGCTTTTGAGTTCATTTCCTGTTAAGTGGAGTCTGCTGGAAACTCTCCCCATTCAAGTGACTGGAGGATGGGATACTCTTCGGGCAGGGTCTTCACCTCTGGCAAATGCTGACTGAAACTTCAGAACAGTAGTGCAAAAAAACCCCCAACCCTATAACCGAGTTGACCGATAACAATGCTGTTTCTGGTGTGCAGTATGATTCGGAGAAGTAGAAATTGTGCTTCTGACCATTTGGCTTAAAAAACAAATGTAATGAGTAGTGACAAAATATCCCAATACGTGACAACAAAACACTTAATGCATTCCAAACCTCTAAAGGAATTAAGTGATAAATTTATATGTGCATTCTCAAAGAGCAGAGCTAGCAATGACATTTTTAAGCAAGCTTAGGGGGAAAAAAAAAAGCGTAAAACCTCCAGTAGCAACACTTCTGCCATCCTGAGTGTAGACCTAGAGCAGAGAGAAATGCAATTGCTATCAAAATGTGTGATATCACCAGCTTTCTCTCTTCCCCTAGAATCTGCATAAGCATGTGATGTGAACAAGGAGAAAAATGCCCTTTTTTGACTGATGAGAAATTGTATGCCATGAATCACTGTCTAAATAAGATGGCATGAAAAGAAAATTAGAAACCTGATATGTTTTCGATGATTCCAGGTATTCATTGATTAAATTAAAAGATCCATCTGTACCTAAATATAATGACAGTCAAGACTGCAGTGGAGGAGGAGAAAGCTGAGTTGTCAGGTGGAGTAACAGTATTTTTCTGGATATTCAAGTCTCTTGTGCATCTGCCCCCTCTAGTAAAGGCTGCTTGAGAAAGGAGGGAAACACTCTAGATGCTACTCTTGCAGTCTCAGTTTGTGTGTGCTATGTGCATGGCAATATGTTGATGTTACAGAATTTTATACCAGGTTTTGTGTTGTCTTGCAATATCCTCTTACGCTTTTAGATGTGGAGGATGAAAAGCTGTTTCTAAGCATGTGGTTATAGCTTGATTTTTTAAAAAAAAAAAAAAAAAAAAAAAAAACCCCAAACAAACCCAACTCATGGAGCTTGTGGCTTTTCCTGTTGTATTCATTTAAACTCAGACAGAAGCAGTGTTTTAGGCTATATTGTACAGCAATATTTTGACAGCTTCCAGACTAACCGGGTAGTAAAAAGACTTGCATTGATGCAGGCTTGTCTTACACTAGGAAAGATCATAAGCATGCATAGAAGATCTGGGATTCTTCAGATATCGGATAACTTGCAAGAAAGTTTAATGCAGTCCTCCAAAAATGTTGAGGTACTCTTATTTTGCATATCTGGCATTCTCCTGTACCTTCCTCCTTTCTTTTACGCCTTTGTTAAGTGATGTGTTTGAGGATGGTGGTTTCAGTGGTGGACTCTGCAGCAGCTGCTGTTGAAGGTAAAGGAGGTGAGGTACCAGCAAAGGTAGGGTGCTCTGTAGCTCCCTTGAAGGATCTGAAGCCGTTGAGACCAGGGACCAGCTGGCATTTTGTATTTGTGACCCTGATGAAACTCTGGATTTTTCCAGAGCCTAGCCCTTAGGGGGTCAGAGAGGAGGAGGCGGCATTGGTAGCTGAATGGTTTCCAAATGCAGGGAAGATGGGACTGTGATGTGGCATCTGACTGATTCTCCTTAGGGTGATTTTCATTTGAAAGCTTTAGTAAAAATACTCATTGTTTCTTAACTGTTTAATTGTTTGTCGTTATAGCTGATGGGCTAGGAGGAAGGTGGTAGGAGTGGAATCCTGGTGGGCTGACATTGCTGTAGGGTTGAAAGGAAGACAAAAAAGCAAGGAAACAAGGCAGAAGACTTCCCCCCCCCCTTTTTTTTTCCTTTCCCATTGGAATCTCCCTATTTGGCTGTAAGCTGCTTTGATTAAAACCATGCATTTTAATGCTTTTGGACAGACCCTTGACAGAGGGACAGCTTCAAATGTCTGAGTGGCCTTGGCTTTCATTGGAGACCACTGCCCTCTCACCAGGGGGGATGGTCTTGATATAGGCAGGTGAACTGGTATTAATCAGGCTCCAGTTCCCATTGCAGGTTTTCTCTAAACCATATCTTCACCTCTATGTGCCTAAATGTTCAGGAAGTGAAAATGTGTAGAGGCAGCCAAGAGTGATAGTGGTGATGAATTTTGCAGGGTGAAGAACTGCTTAAAGAAGTTACTGTTAAAGTAATCCCAGAGTGTGTGTGTGGTGTGTCTCTTTAATGTTCAAAATACCTTTTTGACTCAAATGATCAACTGCTTTGCAATTTGCATCTTGTATACACATAGTGGTTTGATGTGGCTCTCTAGTTAAGTTTTTCTCTTGACTTTAGGAATTGTTTTCTGTCATAAAATGTAGAGTAAAGCTGATGTACGCTTAGCTTTTACATTTCTTGGCAGCTGTTCCTTGGAGCAAGAAACTAAATATTACATTATCTTATCAGTGTGGTTTAGTTATTTCTTCCACAGTAGCATAGGAAAGCCATAATATCGCTTAATTTCTAACAGTCTGGATGTTTTTCTCCAACAGGAACTGTTCTTATCAGAAGCAGTAATGGCCAACTAATGCTAGTATCTCAACAAGCAATAGCACGAGCACAGAGTCAGCCCCAAAATAACACAAGCGTGAGACCATCTGTACCGACCAGCACACCTGCAATCAGAATATGTGCTGTACAGGTAACTTCGCTCATAGCTTTAATTTGACGTAGCTGTATGTTATGTAGTTATAACAGGGTTTGCAAATAAGTTATGGAGGGTTACATAAGCATTTGAGCACTTTCTGAACAGCATGATGGTGTTTGGTTTTGCACATAAACTTCGCTATGTGCTTTGCTTCCTCAGTTTGGAAAAACTGCTAGCCATTACATATAGTATAGTTCAAATTAAGGAATTCCTCTCTGATGATGGTGATGTGAAGGGTTTTAAGAAAAAAAAAACCAAAACCAACCCAAACCAGAAAAACCTACCTAAATGGTTACTGCTAGTAACTGCAACCTTGCAGTCCTCTGGTGGGATACTTCTCTGAAGCTGAGTGAAGCTGAGGAGCTTTCCCATGTCCCCGGGATGTTCCTTCGTCCCTGAGCTCTGCTGGCTTTTCGCTTCCATCTCTTGTAATGTAGTCAGCATGCAAGAGGAAGAGCAGGTATAAAAAAAGTAACTATCTGCATAGGCCTCACCAACATGCTCAACCTTTAACTATTTTGTTCTGATTAGGCATTGTGTCTAAATGTCTCTGAATCTGTTCCTGAGTATTAAACTGGTAGACAAATAGCTTTGTTGGGCAGTGTTTAAACTATATGGTCTATGTGAATGATGCCTATATGGTTACTGTAAGAGTGGGTGTCTTGGTTTATATCAGACAAGAGCTGGTACTAAGTTCAGTGTCTGTTTTGTCATTGACTTGTCTGACAGCTGTTCTCTGCACATGTTTAATTTTTTTTTATTTTTATTTTTTTTAAGAACTCTGGCACCCAGTTACTAAAGAAAGCAGCAGCTACTCCTGTGAAACCATTATCTCAAACAACAAATGCTGTGGCTTCTACTGTTCAGCCACCTGCTGTAATACAGGTAGGTGGCAAGCTTTACAGTGTGGTGGAATAAGAATAAGTGACAGAGAGAACTGAAGAAAATATGGATGCATTCTTGTTATTTCTAATTCTAATCTGTTTTTCACTGAGCTGGTAAATTTTGTCCTCGTGATAAATTCTTTCCTGAATGTCTTTTTTTAAATGCATAATTTAATTATGTTTCTCCCAGTGTGTGACAGCTCATCTTCTCTCAC
>VYZW01062847.1:37709-51290 GCA_013401315.1 Balaeniceps rex
AAATGACACCAACTTCAGGTTTCAAATGCTAACCTGAAACTCTTCCTTTTCTGTAACCTGCAGGTTCAATCTGGCTTTTTAGTTTTCAAGTTGAGAAATCGAAAGTAGTGGTTTTTGTAGAGGCAAAGTCTTTTACTCATATTGTATTCTGTTGTATCAGAAGAACTGTTGGGGTTTTTGAGTGTGGGCTGGGTGTGGTTTTTTTTTTTTCTTTCTTTAAAATCTGAAGTAGAAATACTTCAGTTTAGTAGGTTTTCTTCTGGAAACTACTATTTAGCCTGGTTTGCAAAGGAGAGAGGCAATTGTGTTCTTATTTTTTCCTAATCTTTCATTACTCTCCCGTTGCTGGAGCTTCTGAATCTGTTGGTAAATTCTAATGAGATTTTAAAAAGAGGTCTCAAAATAACTGAATTTTGTGAGGCTTTGTGTCTGGGCAGAGGAGAGAGAGATCCAAATTGCTACCCACAAGGAAAAGGCAGGAAGAACTTGTTAGGTGCATTTGCTCAGCTGACTGCTGCTGCTGGCACATGCATCCTTTCAAAGTGGACAGGACATCTTTTGCCTACTGCGCGTGTGATAGGGAGAGTAAAGGATATTGCAACTGGGAGAGGAGCTGCAGGGGAAGAAAGGAAGATAAATACGACCTTAAGTGATTATTTATCTTCAGTGTAGTATCGCCTGGCTTAGCATTGTCCAAAATTCATTAGTCTTAGACTGTAGGAGCCTGGCAAAGTTAATATATTGGTTTCTTCAAGACAACTTTACCTTTCTCTCTACACTTGAAGTTGCAGGCACTGCTTCAGTCTGGGTGAGCCTTTGCCATTTCTTCCCCCCGCCCTCGATTTAAAAACAGAATTATGTCTGTGGGGGTTCTGTCACTTACTGTATTAAATAGAGACTCTCAAAGCAAATGAATCCAAACTTTAAAAACAAAGATCAAAATCTGTTATTTATGTTTTAAATAGTAGTGTGGAGGGAGGGTGCTACCTTACATGCTAGCAGAATGCAGTATGTTTGTCACGTTAGTCTTTGGTTAAAAAGTGTTAATTTTTCTTTTCAGCCAGCAGCTGCAACAGCTAGTGTTACTACAGTTACTGCTGTAAAGCCTTCGAGTACTGGAACACCTGTAAAACTTCCAGTTACAGGACCACCTGCACAAGCTATCTCCCAAAAGGCAGTCTCTGTGAAAGCAGAGGGCACAACAGTAGCACAGACCAGCGCTTCTACAGTAAGGGAAAAAAAAAGTTTTTAATTAAAAATTAACATTCTCTATATTCATCAGAGGTTGGAGAGCCAATGCAACATCTAACAGTCTTCTCTTTATTTCCACGCTAGGAGATGCTAGAGAATGTGAAGAAATGCAAGAATTTTCTTGCTACGCTAATAAAACTGGCATCTAGTGGACCTCAAGCCCCTGAGATGGGACAGAATGTGAAGAATCTGGTGCAAAATCTATTGGTGAGACTTTTTTTAAACAAAGTCTGCATCATATTGTTTTTGATATTGACTTCATCATAGTTTTGTTCCTTGTCTTTTTTTTTTTTAAACAGCTGAAGAGTTGGATTTGTGGCTGAGTACATCTGACATTATAATTCTTATTTTAACCAGATCCTATGCTGTATTTTTTCCCCCCTCACATTCCTGTTTCATTTTATGCACACAGGTAACTGACAGCAGGAGGAAGTGATAGAGTTAACATAGCTTCTGGGTCTGAGCTGCCTTTTTTCCGTGTTAAGTGTAGTTTTGACTCCTAAATGGCAAGAGTATTACTGTGGAGGTTGTAGTGCAGTGCTAAGTCCGTACTACTGCTTTACTCCAAGACAGAGCTGACTGACGGGTTGATAGTGAAGCTCCAGTGGAACAAGCATGACATTATATGTCTTTAGACAATGGGATGGAGAAAATAATGTGGTGTCTGCCAACCTCTCTCTCTCCTTGCAGGTGGCTTCTGTATGCTGCTTTGTGCTATACCCCGGCACAGCTGGGTTTTCTTGGTAACGATTTCTCCTGCCACTTCTTGTCTTGGCATTTGACCGCTGCTGCTGTTATGTTGTTCCACTGTAGCAGAAGGCTGTGGGCTAGTGGAGGGGGATGGCTTTGCTAGTGGTACCAAAGGACTTTTCAGTCTAGAAAAGCGTGGTGTAGACAGAGGTGTGATTTCAGAGAGCAGATTGTTTGAAGATGCAGCCTTGCAAAAATTTGATTCCTCTGCCTCTGTGTCCCTGCTGGACTATATACTTTGCTTCTGTAGGAAAATACTAGAGCTGTTCCTTCTTGTGCTTACAGTACTTTTACTTATTATTCTTTTTAAGAACAGTTGTTACCAGACATTAACTGTGCACTTGTTTGCTTTTTGTAGTATTTTAAAAATGCTGTTCTTCTGCCATTCAGTATGTGTATATGATTTAAATGCAAAATAAATTAATGTTTCATATGTATGAGGGAAACAAGTAAACGGCAGCTCTAAAGTCAAGTCGTCCTTAAGGCAGCATCTCATGAAGTGGATGTCAAGCGCCTTGTATGCACTGAGATGTAGTGTACCAAATGCCTGCATCTGCATTGGTGAGGCCTTGGTGACCTGTATCCACAGCTCAGCGAGACCTAACAGGCAGCAGATCAAGTGACTAAATAGGAGAGCTGCTGTAAGTTCTGTTTGTCTGTAAATATACAGTCCTTAAAAATGCCTGTTCTGGTCACGTAGCTCCTTGGAAAGGTTGTTCCAAAGGAGAATATAGGTGAGAGGAGTAATTTCTCTGCAGAGACAGAGATTGATGCTGGGGTCCCTTTTCCTTGTGTGTCTGTGCCTTCACAGAGTCACCAATGTTCTTGGTGACTCTGTGGCAGGGTCTCACCTGGGAGGGTGAGAAAGGGCACCAGTGTCTGGGGCTACCCACCACCTTAGCCCCATCGTGGTGGCACTGAAGTAGTGAGTGAGGGGTCTCAGAAGTCTACTGCTGCTTCCTAACCCTCCCAAGCCCTTGAGTCAGGTGTTTGTGTTGGGGCAGAGCAGAAAGCATTAAGGAGACTACTTTGCAAGGCAGAGGACTGTTACCATACTAGGATGCTGAAGTGATGTTCTGATGTCCAGTTTCTGCTTTTGAAAGACAATGTTAAGTGTTCTGCTTTATTATGCTATGTATTCATTAGACTAGAATTGTCTTACAAAAACTACTGAGTTGTCTTTTGTCTCTGGTCTCTTTAAATTGATCTTTATGCAGATAAACCACCTTTACAGAAAAAAAAGTACTTGTAGTGGATTTCAAATATTTCTTCATAACAATGAGGTACTCAAAAGGATCAGTGCTACTTATAAACTTGTTTCTATCGGTTCACTTCAGTGAACCAGTCTTTGAACAAGTATCCTTAAGTGTGTTAACTGCCTGTAGTTCAAGCAAGTAATTTAATTTGATAATACTATATCTAAATTACAACATACAACATCATTCTATCCTAAAACATTTTGTTTAAAAATACAGGAGGAAAAAAGCATTTGAGTACTGAAACTGAACAATTCCATGATAATGTAAACTTCCATGAATTTTTGATACATCTGGGAAAAAAATGCGGTAGGTTCATAGTTATAACTTACTGTTGTAATTATACTTTCCTCTTAGGAAGCAAAAATTGAACCAGAAGAATTTACAAAAAAGCTGTACATAGAGCTCAAGTCATCTCCACAACCGTATTTAGTTCCTTTTCTCAAGGTAAGTGTCTGATTGTGGATATATAGTATTTAATGAGGGGGGAAGACCAGAAGAGAAAAGGAAAGAGGCAGAGCATTCAAATAGGTATTTGCTCAGGTCACTTCAGGGAACGGTGCTTAACCTAGCCCTGCGCGACTGTTGCTCTTGTAAAGACAATTTTTTGGGGGATGGAGGATTTCAGAGGAGTAATTTACGCTGTGTTCTTAAATTGGAGGGTAATTACCCTTTAGTTGTTAGTGGAGACTAATGTTTTGGAAGCTGGCGCATCTACAGTAGAGCAGCTATATTAAGGTGACTCTTACTTTCTCATGAAAACTGTAGCTATTCTGAGCTAGAAGACTGACATCTAATACAGAAGACTGACAACAGCGGCCGTGCACAGCTTATGCAGTATTTAAGCTCAAAGAATCTACATAAAGCTATTCATCTGTCTGCTGGTTTGTGTTTAACTGGAGGCAGAAAAAAACCCCTCCCCTTCCTCCAGAAAGGGTCTGACAGGACTACTGCAGCTTAAGAAAAGTAACCCAGGACAACTCTACCTCAAGCAAATAATCATGTAAATTAAAAAATGCTCTCTTAACCCTTTTAATCATATGGTAGAATGGTATTAACAAAATAAAAATTAACATCTTTGTTGTACAGCAAGCATTAAATGCCAGTGAAAACATGGAAAACCTGGTTACATTTACTTAATTGCAATGTACACAGTATTCTTAGGCTTGATAGATCTGTACTTTTCCTTGGCATTCATTATAGGCATGGTGGAGAATCAAGAAAGAAAAGTTAAGTGATAAAGCTGGGACAGAGTTTTTCTGGAGTTTGTCCTCCTCCTTAGTATTTGACAGCAGAGATGACAATGCATGTGATAATGTTGATATTACTTTAGATGGCTGGTGTTAATCTGTTCAAGTGTGGGATGAATATTTTTGTTACAGTGGCAGCCTTTAAATGCTTTGCTAAAAAGTCTGCCATGAGTCTGGAAGACTACAGCCATCTCTGCAGGGCTTGATATAACACTTTCATATTGGTCACTTATTCTCTGTTTAATTCCCTGGAGGCTTCTTAAATGCCCATGCAAAAGCTAGAAAAACAAACAGCTCAGTATGGGCTTTCCTGCATCCAGTGCAGCTCTGGCTGCAGAAGGACCAGGCTGTGAGTGCAGGGTCAGTGTGACTGGCAGAGGTTTCCTGTGAGCTGCATGGAGTCTCAGCAGAGCTCTACTAACTGCCAGGGCAAGTTTGGCTTCAGAAGTAGCGTAGCTGCCTTCTGTGGGGCCATGGCTGATGAACCCTGCGGGATGTGGGCTGGCTGCGTGTGCGTGGGGCCAGCTCAGGTGCTGTTGTGCTGTGTTCCCAAAACAGCGCAGGTGAGCCTCAGTAGCTCCACGCAGACCCAGCCTAAGTCTGGCACAGCTAGACCTCATCAAGGGCTGGTGAGCCTTGACAGGCCTGGACTTGTTCATGCAGAGAAACTGAGCCAAAGAGTGGCTGTGCAGCACTTGCTAATGCTTCTGCCCCTTCGAGTCCCCCAAGGGTTTATTAGGTCAGGTACAGCACTGTCCTCATGCACTCGCAGAAGTGCTCGGCCTGAGTTAATAAGCCATCCCACAATGGGGAGCTGCCGCATGTGGTACACAGAACTCGAAGCAGTTCCACGGGAGTTAAGTTGGGTTCATCAGCATGGGTCAGACCCTGACCCATCACAGCAGAGCTGTTGCACGCTTCTCCTGCAGCGTGCTGCCAGGCACTGGTATCATCTAGGCTTTTCTGGTTTGGGCAGTATCCATACCTCATAATCCTTGACAAGGTGCTCTCTCCCTGTTGCATACTATATTAACGAAGAAATACTGTGACTTCAGAAATCTTGTTTAGACATTGTCATGGTCAAAGTTAGCTGACGTTGTAGTGTTACACATCCTTTAAAACTTCTTGCACCCTGATTGCTTTTTTCCAAAATACCTTAAGGATGTGTAGTTGATGCAGACCAATTAGGTCTGGTCTGTAACTCTGAGCAGCTGTGACAGGACTGAGTGCCAAATGGAAGGTGAGTTCAGGAGCACTTCTCTAAGGTGCTGTGAGGATCGGTGCTGGCCTTGTTTGTGGGGGAAACATTTGCAGCTCGAGTCTGGAAAGAAATGTGATACGGCTTGTTGCCAATTCGCTTTTAGCTAGTGAAGTGGAATTTTAGGGAGGACTCTCTGGAGTTGTCTCTTACCTTGAGCTGCAGGTTTTTGATGAAGTTGTTGTTGCATGTGTTTTGTTTTGTCTGTTCCGATAGGTGGAGAAGTAGGGTGACTTTGGCTGTAAAGTCTGCTTGGCTTTCAAATGTGTGCTGGATGCTTTTGGTAAATAAATTGCATCAGAAGCATGAGGAAGGCTGAGCAGCCTTTAAAGAAAAGGAAGTGAACATTAAAGATAGGGGTGCCACAGAAGGTCTAGATGTTTAAACAGTTTGTTCGGTCAGTATATTAGCACGTGAGACAACATATTCCTTTTGCGTGAAGCCCAGAGCAACAGCACTGTGCTGGAGACTCTTACAGACTTCAAAAGCTGTTGGGGGGGGCGGGGGGAAAGGTTTGTGGGAATACACGGGTAGCTGCAGAACTGATTTCCCCTGGTTCTGAGCCATATCAGATTGTAAATAGTCAAGGAGAAAAATCTGTAGAGGGCTTGAAGATTATTCTGTCCATTAATGTTCTCAAACATAGCTGTAGTAAAAATGGGGTGTTGCCGGATACCTTGACTAATGTTCTCATTGCAGAGAACTATCTGGCTTAAGTTGTGCTGCTGCAGCTATATAGGCATTATTAAAGTGGTATCCCCCCCTAGTGTAGATACAGCTGTATTGGTATAGAAGTGCTCATGTCTTCAAAGCTTGTTTCTGACTTTATTGGATAATCTGTAGTTCTGTCAGGCTCCATGGAATAAACACAGCTGTTACAATACAGGAGGGGTTTTTGGCAAAACAAAATTTTTTGAGGTAGTAAAACAGTTAAAATAGTCTTTTTCTAGAACATGAATTTCAAATTGAAAAATCTAAACAAAAGAGCAATGTTATGGGTGAGTTTCCCTATAGATGGGATTTGCTACATGCAGTGAAGTTGTGGTGACTGACCTTTGCTCAGCCTGTGTTGGTGGTTCTTGTGGTCTTCACTGAGCAGTATCATCATCAGTTAAGAGTGCCTGAATTCTAGCAAAACTTGTTTGGAATAAGCAATTTATTGTCTCATGAAAAATTAAATTGGAAGATGAGGAAGAAGATTCAGTTGCTAATGTATCAGTGTTGTGGAAGACTCTGCTGATGTTACACCCAGTGTTTTTTCATTTTTCTTCTAGAAAAGCATGCTTGCCTTACGGCAGCTAATGCCCAATGCTCAGAGCTTTATCCAGCAGTGTATGCAGCAGCCAGCTCCAACCCAAGCAGCTGTTTCGACTTGTACCTCTGCAGCACCAGCTCCTTCAATTGCAGTGGCAACCTCAGCTGTAGCAACAACTTCTCTTCCAGCTATAAAACCAGTGTCTGCCTCTGTAACAGTCACAGCCTCTCCGGTTATAAAACCAGTCCTTGTCAGTGCGCCGGTGACAACTTCTCTGCAGACCGTGAAGCCTGTTCCTGCCTCTGCAGTGGTGACAGCATCTCTTCGGCCTGCAGCTTCAGTCCTCACCACAACAATAGCAACATCAGGGCTGACTGCTATCCAAACTGTTAAGCCCATCTTCACCTCTGCGGTAGCAACGTCCTCTCTCCAGTCTCCAAAGCCAGTGCTGGTCTCTACAGCGGCATCTTCAGCAACAACTCCTCTCCAGCCTCTGAAACCGGTCATTGGAACCCCAATCAGTATTAAAATCTCACAGCCAAACTCCATCGTTGCGCAGTCAGTGGGTGCTCAGCAGGTGGTTAAAGTGAAACAGTTGGTAAGATGAATTTCTCTGCTTCTCTGTAACTGGGCTTCTTTGCTTTCACTCTTATCGTTTTGCCAAGAGGATACAAATTTGGATCTTAGTGGGGTTTTTTTAACATATGAGACTAGTCTGTCATGTATTAATCAGTTATGTTTGTCACAGTTAGGGATATTGAGCCCTTGCTGAAAAGGTGAGTCTAAAGCCAAACTGTAAGCTTGGTCTCTTGCAAGACATGCTGACCACCGTTCCACCAGGCTGAACATCCAGCTTGAGACACAAGGGAATATGAGTTCTGACCCCTGCAATGCATGCAACTAGGCTAGGTTGGCATCTGAAAGAAAAGGCAGGAAATGGTTGTGTCAGAGACAGGAATTGCTGATGGGATGCTTATGTTAATTACTGTTAGATACCCTGTTAGGGCTGTGCCTCAGCCTCGGAGATTCCAGTCTCTAGCTTGGTAGTTCCTACCCTGGATACTTTTGCAGGCACAGGTGGCTTGATGATGTTTAGTGATATGTTAACTGAAATGTACAAACTAGCTCAAGTTGCTTTTCAGAGCAAAGTTCTGACCTCCAAATTTACTAAGACATGTTAATTATGAAGTCATCCAAAAGTGAGCTTTTTCTATCAGGCCTCATTAGCTAACAAATTCCAGGAGGAATAAATGTCTTATTAAAACAATACTCTCCAAAAGCAATGTGTTAACATTTTTTTTCTTGGCACAGGTTAACTTCTTGCTAATGTTAATGTTAAATACCAACAAACTGTGGATTACAGGTATACCCAAAAGAGCAACGCTGTGAGATACATGAGGTTTGGTTTATGGGTGTTTGAGCCACTGAATAGTATGCTGTCTGACTGGTCTACCTGCAAGTAATGTTCTCAAGTATTTTGAGAGAATAGTCTCCCTTTGGCAGGTCGAGAACTCGATTCTTGAATAGGACTTTCTTGTAAAGATTTGCTCCTTAAAAAGAGGGGAAAAATTAGACTTCCTATGAAGCTAGATTTACTTTCCACAGGTATAGTATGGTATCTAGTATGTGAATTTCCTTTGTAGTTTGTTTATTGTGTATACTTGATTTAACAGTATTCAGACCCCTAAAATATTCTGCTTTTTAAATTTTTTTCCTTTCAAAATGCATAAGGTGGATGTAATACAAGAATCCTGCATTCTAAATAAAGAGCTTATGCTACCAGCTTTTCACCTTTTCAGACTTGCTTAAAAGGAACAAAGCACTCAACTATATGGAGTGGTTGGGGGGTCATTTTTATGAGTGGATTTGTTTTAAAAACAGTTATCAAGCGTATGCACTAACAGTCTTCGGAAGTAGCAGCTAAAGCCAAATTGGAAAGGGAGTTGGTACCCTTACTGTCTTTCAGGATGAAATCTGAAATTCCAGCCAGAAGAAAATGAGGGCTTCTTAGGTTGTACAAGGGCTGAAGAACAGTTTGTTGGCTACACAGCAAGCCATGTAATCCAGGGGAAAGGTTGACCATCTGTACAAATAGACGAGGAAGCTTAACTCTACACTGGGGAGTTGAAACACTTCTTGAATATGATATTGGTGAACTCAAGAAATGACTTCTGCTTCCTCCACTACCGCAGTGTGGCAGCCTGTTGCAATTGCTTTTCTTCGCAGTGCCTTGCAAGCATTGAATTGCATACAAAACCTGTTTTTATCCTCATTTGGGTAGATCCCAGGCACAGTGATTAAAATACTTGCTCTTCAAAATACCTATTTAATTTTGTTCTTGGATGTAGTTGAAGGGCTGAGTTGACCGCTTTGCAGCTTAGCCATATCAGGAGCTCGGTGTTTGTTCAGGCAACCTATTAGCACAAAGAGCAAGTTAGTAAAGTGGCTGCATCTTCTAGGGCTTCCCTGGTGCATTTCCTTGAAAGGACAGAGGGTCTGTTTCCTCCCACAAGAAAACAAATCTGGACCTCCCCTCCCTAAACAGAAGGGTCCTGCTGCCAGCTGAAAGGAAGCACATGCCAGCTGTGCAAATCTGTCCATATAATGCTGCCAGCAATTTCTTTCCAGCCTTCAGGGTTGTCTGATGCCATACACTCCTTCTGCATGCCCATTTCTAATTTAGGTCTCTTGTGCTTGAGGAATGTAAAGCGAACTTTCATGTGCCAGCTCCGATGTAACATTGGTGGTGCTTAAGAACGCAGCACTGCAGTATTTTAAGATCAAAATTGTGACTGGAGTGATGCAACATGTAACTGTCTTTTCTGTGGCATGATTATCAAAACTCTGGGGTTGTATGGTGGACACAGAGGGACCTGTTCTTCAGGGATGCTGTTGGGGTTGATAGCATGCCTGTGCTGTGAGCTGCACATTGGAAAGCGTTCCCTCCCAGTGACTTTCTTAACAGAGCCTCATTTAAGGGCATTGCCATACGCAGAAGTTCCGTCTTGGAAAGAAAGCTTGTCTTGCTGTAGTATTTCTTTGTCTCTTGTTAAAGCACAATAAATGAAAATTTACATTACCAGCTGCTGGCTTCCAATGGTGAGAAAGCTGCTGTGAGACTGCAACTTCATGTTAAGCATAAAGAGCAAGAGTTTTATGGTGTAGTCCCTGCAATTACCGGTGAGACATGCTCCCTGGACATTGCTAGAGGTTGAAGCAAGGAGTGAAGTGCTTGTGCTATTCCAACCACTTGTTCTTAGTGAGTTGCTGTTAGTGTTGAGTCCCCTCAGAGCTGAGCTTTCTTGAGCAGAAAATCTCCTGTTATTTTTCAAGAGCTTTTTGTGCTGGATGTATGCTTTTTGCATTCAGCTGGTGAGGCTTCGTTCATGAAGCAATACTGCTTGTAGTGTGTGATGATACCTTACTATCTCTCCACTGATCTCCGAACTTTGCTTTATGAATGCAAAACAGGTTCAAATAAGACTAATCAAAGTCTCTCTCAGGCAGCTGTCCCTATGCTGTCAGCTGGATGTTGCATTGCATTTTTTTACTTAAGAGTGTTGGTGCTTTTTATTCTGATGTCTCTGTCAAGCTACTTAACAGGGCACAAAGGAACAGTCCCTTTTCTTTACTACTTCTTGCAGCTAACCTGAAGAAAAGAGGCAGTAGCTCTTTCTTACAGATACCTATTTTTTTAATACTTTTTTCTGGCATTAGACCATTGTCAAAATTTCTAGGGCTGTTGCCCTGTTCTGTTGCAAGTCCCAAGGACTTCCAGCTTTTGTTAGTCTAGCAGCTAGAATAGCAAACACAAAATGGGCTTTACTGCCAACACGTCCTTTCTGTTTCTCGTTGATCTAGTCTCCTCGGTTACTTGACTGACTTCCCAATCTCCACCTAGGCTATTGATTTAACACTGCCTATCTCTGTTCTTTTTGTCTGCCGCACCTTCATCTTGAATGCTTATGTTTCCTCCTGTGCTGTTTCAGTGTTTTGCATGCTGAAGATGAAGCGTCATTCTTGCTGGTGGTAGGGAGGATCTCTAGGTGTGTGTCAGTGTGGATGCTGGTGGAGCCTGTGAGTAGTTTGTCCAAGCTGGTCAGTGGCTCAGTAGTTAATCTGAATGCTGTCCTGGTTTCGGCTGGGATAGAGTTAATCTTCTTCCTAGTAGCTGGCGTAGTGCTGTGTTTTGGAATTAGTATGAGAACAGTGTTGGTAACACACTGATGTTTTAGTTGTTGGTAAGTAGTGCTTACACTAGTCAAGGACTTTTCAGCTTCTCATGCCCTGCCAGTGAGAAACTGGGAAGGGGCACAGCCAGGACAGCTGACCCAAACTGACCGAAGGGGTATTCCATACCATATGACATCATGCTCCTTATATAAACTGGGGGGAATTGGCCAGGGGGTGGCGACCGCTGCTCAGGAACTGGCTGGGCATTGCTTGGTGGGTGGTGAGCAATTGCATTGTGCATCACTTATTTTGTATGTTCTATTATTATTACATTATTATTTTTCCTTCCTTTTCTGTCCCATTAAACTGTCTTTATCTCAACCCACGAATTGTGCCCTCTCCCCCACCCCACTGGGGTGGGGGCAGTGAGCGAATGGCTGTGTGGTGTTTAGCTGCCTGCCGGGTTAAACCACAACAGTCCTTCTGGTGCCCAACGTGGGGCACAAAGGATTGAGATAACAACAGATCTGACCAGAGTGCATTAAGGCAAATTTGTTACAAGCATTCAATATATTGGTTCAATAGTCGCTGGTCACAATATTGATTTATTTGCTCTCAAAGTTATCGTGGTTGCTCTCAAAGCTGTGTTATGTAACACCTTACTTGCAGTATACGTTCCCTGTTGTGCTGTTATCACCGCTGGGAGCTAGGTCAAGGTTATCATTTTGCTGCACCGTGTAACACTGGCTTATGATATGATAAAATTATTGGTCATGAGACTAATCTGGTATTTGTACTCAGCATTGCCATCATCTCCGTACCTCGGGAGCCACCTCTCGGAAACTATTGATAATTACACTCTTTACGTTTTCTCCTCGGAGAACCAATCTATGGTGGAGACATGGGAGGAAAGAATACCATCCAGAGATCTACCCCCATGACAGGCACTGTGGCTACTGCAACCCCTGCGACAGGCACTGCAGCTGAACCAGAGAACCAACACTTGCTGGTATCAGTCACCCCTATACACAAGAACAAATACACAAGAAAATCAGCTCATTTTGTAAGGGATGAAGATGAACCAGGGCCATCACAAGAACAGGAGGAGGAAAAGGCAGAACCTGTAAATGAGACAGTAACCACCCGATCCCTATCCCTGAGTGAGCTGCGAGATATGCGAAAAGATTTCGGTCATCGTCCAGGCGAGCACACTGTCACCTGGCCGCTCCGATGCTGGGGTAACGGGGCCAGTAGCCTGGAACTAGAGGGTAGGGAAGCCAAGCAGCTGGGATCCCTTTCTAGGGAAGGGGGCATTGACAAAGCGATTGGAAAAGGGGCACAAGCCCTCAGCCTCTGGAGGCGACTCCTGTCAGGTGTGAAGGAAAGGTGTGCCTTCAAGGAAGATGTTGTATGTCACCCAGGGAAGTGGACCACCATGGAGAGAAATATCCAGTACCTGAGGGAATTAGCCGTGCTGGAGGTGATTTATGATGACCTGAACAATGAGTAGTTATCCAAAGATCCAGATGAAGTCAGCAGCACACGACCGATGTGGCAGAAGTTTGTATGGAGTGCACCGTCGTTGTATGCAAACTCATTGGCAGTAATGACCTGGAAAGAGGGAGAAGGACAAATGGTGGATGAATTGGCTGGCCAACTCTGGCAATACGAAGAAAGTCTCTCTCCCTCTGTACGGATCTGCATCTCGGCTGTGGAAAAACTGTCCCAGGAGTTCCAGCAACTCAAAGAGGGTATGTCCTACTCACCACCTGGACGGACCAGTATCTCAACCATTAGGAGTAAGCGTCCCTCTGCTCAAGAGGGAGGATATGGTGGGTACACACCACAGGCCGCCCTGTGGTTTTACCTGCGTGACCATGGAGAGGACATGAGGAAGTGGGATGGAAAACCTACCTCGACCCTAGAGGCATGGGTATGTGAGTTGCAAGGAAAAACAATCACAAAAGAGGGTTCTTCCAGGAAAATTGCTGCTCCAGTTCCCAGTGAGCAGTTCCCCAGACAGAGTAGAAGGGCTGATTTTACTTCCGATCTTAATAAAGGGACTTTTGACTTGCATTTACAAGAAGTGAGTAATGAATGCTATGACCAGGACTAGAAGGATGCTGCCTCCAGCCAGGTGGAGGAAAGGGACAAACCTGGTTTACTGGACTGTGTGGATTCGGTGGCCTAGCACATCAGACCCACAGGAGTAATAAGGCTCTAGTAGACACCAGTGCACAGTGTACCCTAATGCCATCAAGCTATACAGGGGCAGAACCCATCTGTATTTCTGGAGTGACAGGGGGATCCCACAACCCCACTGTGACTGGCCCAGAGGCTCCATGCATCCTTGGCGAGGGGCAACTCCGGCGAGGGGGTTTCAAGGAC
>VYZW01062848.1:7300-28162 GCA_013401315.1 Balaeniceps rex
CAGCCCCTTCTTGATGCCCCTCCCATCCTGAGAACAGCTTTCCCAATGCATATATGGAGTCATAAGTCATGTGAAGCTCCCATTGTTATGGCCTGTGAAAGGTACCTTTGACATCATACTAACAGGGTATTTGTCACCCAAGTGATGTCTTGGATATTCCTCTCCTTATCAATTATCTTTTAAGCATTTAAAGCAATGTTAGAAAATGCATTGAAACACAGTAGGACCAAATTATTCCAGGAACCTGTGGATGAACCAGTTTAGGTATATCTTTTTGTCCATCGTACGGTGTAGACTTCAGCAGTTGACTAAGCCTCTTAAGTTAGTAGCTAGTTGTCCATAATCAATGGAGAGAGACCAGGCTGAGAGAGTTGGGATTGTTCAGCGTGGAGAAGAGAAGGCTCTGGGTAGGCCTTATTGTGGCCTTTTCAAGGGGGCTTATAAGAAAGACGGAGAGAGACTTTTTACCAAGGCCCGTAGTGACAGGACAAAGGACAATGGTTTTAGACTGAGAGAGGGCAGATTTAGATTAGATATAAGGAAGAAATTCTTCACTATGAGGGTGGTGAGGCACTGGAACAGGTTGCCCAGAGAACTTGTAGATGCCCCATCATTGGAAATGTTCAAGGTCAGGTTGGATGGGGCTTTGAGAAACCTGATCTAGTAAAAGGTGTCCCTGCCCATGGCAGGGGGGTGGAGTAAGTGATCTTTAAAGATCCCTTCCCACCAAAACCATTCTGTGATTACATGATTCTAAGTACCTCTGGAAAGCCATTCAGCCCATCCAAAGATATGACTTGCCCTCTGGAAGCACCCATCTTTCTTTACTGACTACAAATGTAACATACAGTGATTACACAGTTAAATGGTTGGAAGAGGAATTATTATTAGGAGGCGTATCTAAACTGTTGTCCCCCATTATCAGTGCTGCCTAGAATGAATTTATAAATTACAATCAGCAGACACTTTCTTTGCAATTATAAAAGAAAATACTGTTACTGAAAGAAAATTCTGTTACTGAATTATGTTTAATTTACTAGCATATTTACTAGAAATAGGCAACAATTAGATAATTTGACCAAATATATATTCCGTATACAGTTACTCCATATTTCAAAGATTTTGTGGTCTATGCCAAGAACAGACATGTTGCTCTGATGCTGAAGGAATCATCACTTCCACTAGACTCATTTCTGTGTGCTTTTACTTTGCTGCAAGACTCTGTCTGCATAAAGCGGGACAGTGTACATACGCATGGAGTCATTTGCTGCTTCACTCAAACGCAGATACACCAGGAAAAGAACAAACCAACTTTACTACAGCTTGAAATAACATCACACAGCTGGAGTTAGCCTGTTAAAAGAACAGGATGTGTAAGAAAGGAATATTAGTTTCAAATATTTCAAAATTCATTCAATCACAGACAGTTCAGCACTGGTTAGAAAAAAACAGAAGCAAATATCACCATAAGAATTTTTCAAATATCTTATATCCATTGGTTTTTATACTAAAATATAACAAAATTACAGAAGTCAGTCACTCCTCACTTAACAGTTTTGGAAAGAAGTAAATATGGACTTATTTTTTAATTGGATTTGCAAGAGATATTTAGGTAAATAGAAGATAATAGTCACCCTCACAATGAAATCATGACAGGATTACTCAAAAGGCCATCTTCTATAACCCTTCCTGAGTAAGTCAGGGTAATTACTTGTGAGTTGATGCACTGATATATAATACTTCTTACTAAGTTCTGAACATTGGATGCGTCCCCATTCCTGACTGGTGCAGCACAAAGACAGAAGAACAAGGGTTTGTTTCACTGTTATCTGTTATGGCTCTGGCAGGATGCCTCCACACCATGTCTTTACCAGCAACGTAGTTCATGCCAGCTACTGGTGCCAGTCACACACTATGCATGCATGGAGAGCTAAATACTGACGGACCAGACATCTACATTACAAGTGGATACTCTCAATAGTGCCTCTGGAAATGACTTCAAATTCAGTTACACCAGGAAAAAAACCACTTCAAGTGCCTCAGGTGTGCATTTGAGTGTGTATTGTAAGACACCAATCAGCAAGACAAATTTGCACCTAAGAAGAACCCATTCAGTTCACTAAAACTTTAATATAAATCCATTACCAGATTTAAAGAACTGGGTATTCTAGAGCAAGGTCATGGCACAGTTTTTATCCCTAGTCAAATTCCATACTAGAATTCATACCTGTAGCACATGGCACCTGTTTTCAAAGAGACAAATCTAGCAATCATTGAAAGTTATGGCTGGAATGGAGACATGAATCACCTAAACCATTTTCCCAGTCTTATCCCCATGCAATGGTAATTAACAAGTTTTCTGGACTTCCAACGATTTTATTAGTTAAACATTTACTAGATCTTAGCTATTCTTTTAGTTTGAAAGTTTTTCTGTTATCTAATTATAATTTCCTCTTTTCTAAATTGTCAACTTATTCTTATCCTGCTTATGAAAGGCATAGAAAAAAACTCATAATCTTCCTCTTCCTAGACCTTTTACATATCTTATCATGTCACCAGTTCATGTCTCACTCCACTCAACTGCAATCTTCCCTTTTAAAAAAGCAGTTCTTTTTGCATTTCCACAGAGGTCATGTTTTCTTAATCCCTTGGTTTTTTGCTCACCTTTGGACTCTTTCCAATACGTCTACATGTTTCTTTAAATGTGGTGCTGAAACTGGGCAGAGTACTCCATCTGAGGTTTCCCTGGTGCTGAGTAGAATGGAATAATTATCTCCTCTGTCTCAGAGGCAACGCTCCTGTTATCACACTCCCAAATGAGAGCTGGCTTTTTTGCAGTAGCATCAAAGAGCAATGGATAGGTTTTGTACTCCCCTATAGTCCCTAAAGCCTTTTCCACACTGACACTTTCTGGCTCGTTTGTGCAGTTGATTTTTCTTTCTTATGTGATCCAGAGTTTGCAGAGTGAGAGTATGCATTTCCCGCACCTTGATGATAAGGGGAGAGGCTTGTTGATACAGAGAAACCTTTCACGCTGATGTTTTTTCAAGACAATTTATTTGCTGGAATTCATACAGAGAATTGTTTAATAAACTTATGCAAACTTTGTAATTGTCTTTCAAAATGGGTTACAGTCACTTTGGAATAACTTCGTGAGAATGAAGTTAACAGACATATGTCCATGCTATAATAGTAAGGATTTGTTGCATATGGTTTGCACTGTACCAGTCTATTTATGTATGTAGCTTCTAATGTTTGACTGTTATGTTATTTTGTGGTGAGTTAACCTTGGCTAACAGCCAAACACCCACCCAGCTGCTCACTCACTTGTCTCTCTCACCACCACCCCTCACTGGGACAGAGCGGGGAGGAAATTGGATGAGAAAGCTTGTGGGTTGAGAAAAAGACAGGGAGATTGCTTACCAGTTACCATCACAGGCAAAACAGACTGAACACGGGGGGAGAAAAATAGTTTATTGCCAATTAAAATAGATTTGGGTAGTGAGGATCAAGAAGACAAGCACTAAAACCAACACCTTTCCTCCTCCTGTACCAGGCTCAACTTCACTCCATCAATCCAGGCTCCTTTACACTCCCCCCCAGCAGCACAGGGAGGATGGAGGATGGCGGTTGTGGTCAATGCATAACAGTTTCTCTTTGCCACTCCTTTCTGCTCACACTTGTCTTCTGCTCCAGCTTGAGTCCTTCTCACTGGCTACAGTCCTCCAGGATAAACTTGTTCTGGCATATATCCTCCTTGGGCTGCAGTTCTTCAGGATAAACCTGCTCCGCAGAGCATGGGTTCTCCATGGGCTGCAGAGAATAGCTGCTCTGGTGCTTGGAGCACGTCCTACTCCTCCTTCTCTGACCTTGGTATTTCCTCTCTTGTTTCTCACTCTTTTTTGTTCCCTCCTCCTGCCTCTGTCTTGTGTTATTTGTCCTTTGTTGAATGTGTTTTTGCAGCAGCACCGCCAACTCCCCAGAGGCACCACCAGCTCCCCAGACCGACTGAGCTTTGGCACACTGTGGGCCTGTGGCTGAGGTGGCTGGAACTGGCTGGAACCATCTGGAACTTGGCTAGAAGCAGCTGTGACCTGCACAGGATAGCCCCTGGCCTCTCCCCGCAGAGGCCTCTCCTGCAGCCCCACCGCCACCAAAACCTTGCCACGTAAACCTAATACATACCTGAATGTAAACTCCCTAACTAAATGCTGACTTTCACTCCATAGTCTGTCTGGGGGTATGCAGTTCTGACGTTATCCAACCCTTTCTACAGCAGTATCACAATAGCTGTGCAAAGACCCTGGCATTTCTGATAGACTTCTGCCAAAATCACAGGAGGATAGCAAAGGAAGGCTTGAGGAAAGATAGAAGAAAATAAAGTCTTTGTTTTCAGAAAAGTCAACAAGCATCAATAGGTACAAACCCATTTCAGCTTTGAATGTTTAAAAAATCAGCTACAACCAGCATAATAATACTGCAAGATAACAGCCATTTCAAATCAGAACAGAAGAGAGCTAGATTTACTGCAACAGCAATTTTACGGCCAGAATGTCATCCATGTTATCAGTCTGAGCAATATGTTACACAAATAATTCTAAAATGTTGATGTTGTGAGAGTATCAGTTGTAATAAAGAAGACTGACAGAATCTAATCCATATACATTTTCTTAGTAAGCGTTTTTCTGGGATTTTTAATTATTTCTATTCTAAAAACAAAACATGTTTACAGATGTTATTGACCTGATTTATTGTAAATTATCTTTACAGAAAGAACCTTTTCAGGTTACAAAAATTGTGTCGCTTTCATTTACATTAAAATATAGCTTTTCTATGGTCATTAAGCAAATTATATTACTTGAGGTAAAGCATATTCAAGGATCTACATATAAATAAAACCAGGTACATTACAACCACTATTGTGATATTTATCACTGATGGAGCTTATGATTGCAGAACTATATAAAAATCTTTAGGGGTTACCTTAGCTTAATGGTGTTCTTCCCTTTCACTCACCATCCATTTCTTATTGCAAACATCTGCTTGGAAATAAAAAGGGTTTTATATTTCCCTGGGACATACTTGGCTCTACAAGAACATTGCTCATTTTATTTAAGAAATACTTAAGTTTAATCAAGTTTTTAATTCCAGAAATATTACAGCCACTCATCTTGAATGACTCGCGACTCTAATCTATATATTTTAAAATGACATTAATGAAAAAGAATAACGTAATAGCTATTGTTGGATTACGTAGCAGAAAATGAACTTCTTTGCTTTCTTTCTTGATTAGTGCTCTGGCATTTATTCAGTGGCTTGGCCTTGCTCATTTTAGCCTTGGTGCAATAATAATAACAAATGAACCCTATTACTCTTACTGTTTACTTACTTCTGTTCTGATGTTAGGTACTCTCCAGTTCATCCTGTAAATTACAGCTAATATAAAGGAGAAATACCTCTGTATGAATAAAAGAAAACAAGCTCCTTATAAACTTTACAAGAAACATTCTTTGTGAAATAAATCTAAAGGCTTTGGGGAGAAGAAAATGATGTGTTTTGCACTCACACTGATGAATGCAAAAATTATATACCGTATTTTACTTACTAATGTGAACTAGTAAAATTCATGGCATGCTGTTTTACAGGCAGTAAAATACTTTTTCCAGATGTGGCTTCATAATTCTCCAAAGACTATCATAGTTATCATAAGATTTATGGAGGATAATTTATTAATCACATTTTTTTTAACTTTGGAAATCTGTTTAGTAAGATGAAAGGGAGCTTTAAAATAAGTCATTTTAACCAAATGTGGATGGCATTATGATATCAAGTTACTCCTTTTGTTCAAATTATTTTTAATGACTTTATTTGTTTTATAGCGTCTACAAGTCAGTACCAACTTGGTGGTATCCGGCAAAACTCTGACATTTTGAAAACCAGCAAGAAAACTTTTTCTAACGTACTAAATTAACTGAACTGTGCTATACTATTGTTCTAGCTTATTTAGGGATATGTAAGCTACTTAAATTTATTTTTATAAGATTTGAAGGAGACAAAGCTTATAAAAACTATGCCTCATGACTTTAACCCAGCTTCCTTAATGAAAGTTTATAAGTGGATCATATGCATAAAACACTGCAAGGACCGAATGATGATTTAAAATCTATATTTTATAACCAAGTTTATATTTCTGAAGAAGTTTCATTAAATCTGCAGTGAATATTAAAGTCATAATAGGTCTGATCCTGGAAGCTATTTCATGCGCAAATGGCCTGATCCAAAGTGTAGCATGGTTAGGGAAAATCATTTTCTTAACCTTTGTAACCTTTGGGCCATACAAAGAGCTCCTGGTTAATTGATTTCAGCACCTAGGCCACAGTTCCACGCCAGACAATTCCTTCATTGCTACCTCGAGCTGAACCATGTGAATGGTGGCAAATACAGATAGCCTGTATGTTAGATTTGTGAGTGACATTCCAGACCACAGGGGCTCAAGTTCAGTTGCCTACAAATAGGCATTTAGTGCCTACTGATTTGCCTTAGTGTCCTGCTAGGCCTCCAGCTGCTGAACCAAGAGAGTTCAGTTCCCAAAAGGGCTTGTGTCACAACTTCCAGCCCTGTCCAGTTGTCTTAAGATATTTTAGGGCATTTTAAATGCCACTAGAGGCCTCGGTTTAGGCAAACGAGTTGAGCTTTAGCTCTCCATTGGCTCTATTGGGATCTCAGATACTAGCATGCTTGTAGACACCTACTTCCTGACATCTAGACGCACCTTAAATTCAGTCATGCCCTGTGTGTCATGAAGCCATGAAAGAGACATAAAGACAATTTGGTACCCAATTGACATTTGTCTTATTGAGTGCAACAGAAAGGAAAAAAATTTTAAAATAGATTAGGGTTACTGGCTGAAGTTCAAGAGAATACTGTCACAAAAGACTGGCATGTTGGAAGAAGTAACTGGAGATGGCAAAGACTGAGTCAGCTCTTGTTATGGGAAATGATTCAGCACTTGATATTTGGGTTGGTAAATTGATGTTCCTGGGTAGAAATGACTGTCAGAACTATTTTTCATGTATACCATTGTCGTGGTTTAGCCCCTGTCGGTAACCAAGCACCACACAGCTGCTTGCTCACCCTCCCCCACAGTGGGATGGGGGAGAGAATTGGAAGGGCAAAAGTAAGAAAACTCATGGGTGGAGATAAGAACAGTTTAATAATTGAAATAAAATAATAATAATAACAATAGTAGTAGTAGTAGTAGTAGTAGTAGTAGTAATAAAAATTGTAATGAAAAGGAGAACAATGAGAGAGAGAAGCAAAATCCAGGGAAAAAAAAACAAGTGATGCAACCGCTCACCACCTGCCAAACGATGCCCAGCCAGTCCCTGAGCAGCGATTGCTGTCCCCTGGCCAACTCCCCCTAGTTTATATACTGAGCATGACGTCATATGGTATGGAATAGCCCTTTGGTCAGTTTGGCTCAACTATTTTGGCTGTGCCCCCTCCCAGTTTCTTGTGCACCTGGCAGAGCATGGGAAGCTGAAAAAGTCATTGACCAGTGTAAGCGCTGCTTAGCAACAACTAAAACATCAGTGTGTTATCAACATTATTCTCATGCTAAATCCAAAACACAGCACTATACCAGCTACTAGGAAGAAAATTAACTCTATCCCAACCAAAACCAGGGCAAGCATATAACACAACCCAAGCTTTATCTTTGAGACGTGAGCACTATGACACTTATCAATGCCTTCACCACTTCACAACAGACTTTATGCAAAGCATAAATTTAGCATTTACCTGCTTGTTAAGGATTTTCATACAGACTTTAGAACTCCAAATATTTCACATTTTGTTAACCACTGCCTAACAGCTAAGCAACCCCTTATTCTATGAGACCTTTTCTCAGAGAATGGTTCTTATCATTTTATGATCTGTTGATTAAACTGGTTAAATAATTCTACATCTTACCTTGTGTATTATGTATTGTAAGAAGATGCTTGTAGTAAAATCACTCTCCACAACCTTCTGGTGCAGAACTCATCTCCTTTTAATTTCCAAACACATGTATGAATGAGTTCAGAGAGATGATGTGGCATTCATTTGGAGTCGAGGCTTACAAAATAAGTGAAGGAACTTTCCACCCCTGGTGCTGTTAATATTCTTGCTCAACTCCATAGCATTAATTTGAAAATCCTGTCTGAGTAATGTGAGTGGTTTTTGTATGTGACATTGAAGAGGCAAGTTACCAAGATGAGTATTTCTGATACAAGTCTTAATAGAGACTATACATCCTGCATATGAGCACAAGTAGATACATGTGTGTGTGCATATGCATGCACAGATTTTGAGGTAACCAAGCTAAACCTGAGGAAATTCAACTGTGTAGCTGATTTCTGCACCCAAATTTGGAGTAGGCAGTCTACATGCTGTTACAGTTCTGAAAATAATGAAGGTGTCTTGCCTAACTGTAGACTACATTACAGATGTTTACATCCAAGGTAGTCAATCATGTCTGTCTTTGTGTTTAACAGAGAAAAATAAACATTTGCTGGGAGTAATTAATCTGGACCATTTCAGATGTGTTTTAGAATGGAGATGAAGTTTTCTCTGCAAGAGCCTGTTTCTCTTTATTGATTACCTAAGGCCTGGAAAACTATTTCATACTTAGACATATACTATGTAGATGTCTAAATTTGAGCAAATGAATCCCATACTCTGCATTACGATAACTTCCTACTGATTTTGACGATTCCAGATGTTCACAATTTCACCATATCAAGGTTTTAGTCAGGCTTACAAAAGCAAATAATCTGCATTAAGGGAACCCCACCTTTCTGAATGAAGTGGTTTGTGTTCATGCTGCTATTTCTTTCTTTTCCCCTATCCTTGCCAAACTAATTCCCTTAAAAGCAATGAATAAGTATAAACCATTTTTGCAATTTTTAAAATTGTTTTATAGTATTTTAAAACATTTTTATGATTTTGGGAAGTTCTGACAATTTCTTTTTCTCACATTGCTAGAAAGACTATTGTGATATCTGAAATAATAAGACATCAACATGCTGCTTTAATCTTTCATATGGTTTTATTTTTTATTTCCAACTGATACTGAAAGAGCTGGAAGGCAGTTCACAGTCTCTAACAGCAAGTTCACACAAAGCTTTATATTCTCAGTGAAACCCTCCTCACTGTTGGTACAAAGAATATTGGAAAGACAATTTCTTGGAGTCTTCTACAAAAAATAGGACTTTTTTCTGACACTTAGCTAAGCTTCCTTGACAAATAGTTCAGTAATTAAAATTCACTAGTATTTTAGTAGAGAGATTGTACTATGAAAATATGTATTTATCTTAAGAGTGGGAGTATTTCTCAGATGATTCAAACTGTGATCAGGCTATAATAATTCAGGCCCCACAACTCTTCAGAAACATTAAATATCACAACTTTACTACTTATATATGGTTCCTATTTTATAGCTTGTTTTATGCTTTCCTGAGAGCTAGAAAAACTATTTTCAAATGAATTCTGGCATATTCACATATTATATAACTCAACAACGAGGGAAGAGAGAAACTAAGATCACCATACCCCCATTAAAAAAAAAAAAAAGTGAGAGCTGGCAGTCCTGTGTCATTCTCTAAGAAACTATAAAAGGCTTACAGACCACCGTGCCTTATCAAGCAGAGATGCTAAATAAAATCCTAACTTTGACACTGGTGTTCAACAGGTTGGCCTTCATAAGTTTAAAGAGACCCCAGTTATTTCATTTAGAGTTCATTGCCAGAGACAGCCTTCAAGAATAATCTCACTGAACTTTAACACCTAAAAGCAAAAGTCTACTCTCCATTAGGGAACTTTGTTCCTTCATGAAACAATGGAAAAAATGGACATTTCCAGGGTATGACTCACCTACTGGTGAATAACTCTCTGAAAGTGCCCTTTTCTCCCTACATATCACCGAGAAAACCTAGGAAATGTTTGTGAATCTCAGTGTCATTGATTTTCATGCAAAATGGATCAGACTAGTCAGATATCTTAGGGTTTTCTGTTGTAATGTCTCACCTATATTTTTAGATACTCATTTTCTGGCTATCATGTTGATAATTTATTGGAACTAAGTTGTTAATATTTCATTTTGTGTTCAGAATTATTAGTAACCTTCCACTAAGAGGACACTTACATTATCTTGCTTTATATATGGGGGCAAGCCCAATAATAGCTATTACAAAAGGTTTGTCCATAACAGTAATCAAGTATTTAAATTATTTAACAAATTGCTGCCAAAAAGTAAATTACCAAGAAGAACAGAGCTCGATGCAAAAAAGTTACACTATTAACAACCAAGGGACAATCATAAAGTCTAACTCCACCAGATGTGCACTATAACACATATAAAATCTGGACTGAACTTTGAACTACTTTTTCCATCTTGTTAACTGAAATGTGTAAATTATGAACTGGTTCGCTATTAAACAAAACATCCATGGATGAAGACATCTTCTCTAACAAAAGAATGATTGTAGCCCAGTTTAAATTATTTTGGAACCATCCCAAATCGAAGAGAGCAATTCACAACTCTCAGGATAGCATGACCGAGAAAAGGCAGGCATTCTTTTTAACAACCATGTTGGAACATGATCAAACAAATTCTGCACTATCTCAAAAATGCCTGACAAGGATACCTGAGAAAATGCTTCTAGAGTATCCAATTATAAAAAAAGAAAGATCTGTTCCCTTAACTGATCAGCAGCTATATTTTCACATTGCAGCTGTGTCCAAAAAGCATACAGAAATATTAAAAGATGTCATTAAACAGAATAAAAATGTCCTTGACCAGTCTCTCACTTAAGAAGCTTATCAGCAGAACAGAAGAGGACATCATGATAATTCCTTGCCTCACAGATAATCTTCTTCCTTTACTGTAGGACCCTGCCAAAGTCTTACAACATTTTAGCATTCCTAATCTCTCTTCCAGGCAATATCTGTAGTTTGGTTGTTCTCTTTTCATTCAAGGGCATAACACCAACTGCCATTAAAAAAAGTATCATACCAAACAGAATAAAAAAGAGAGGCATAGTCTGAAATGCCTTGTTCCATCAAGTCCAGGACATCCTTTGTAGGAATATGAAACATATGTATTCCTAGATGGGTACAGCAGGTTTATTGCAAGAAGGTTTTGAAGAGCAAAGAGTTCCTCTGTTTTTCACCCTTGTTTATTATTACAGCACACAATAAATGACTGTTTTTATCCTATTGTGAACAGTTTGCTATTTTGAGTTTGAATGTGCCTGTCTTTCAGCACTGACTGAGAAGATGACTAGTTCAAACTAAATGTATATTCTGTAGATGGCTAACTTCAGGTGCAGTAAATAATTTCCATTTATTTCAGAATATAAATGAATCAGCAGCCACCCAGAGATTCAACGGGACTTACGAAACCTCTTCCCTCCCACTCCCTTTTGCCAGCCCTCACTACTCTTTTCTGCCTGTTAGGGGATCCTGCTCATGTCCTCCTCCTCCTTGGCCTTTTTCTCATGTCAGGGTATGCTCTGATCACAGGAAAGTGAAGGGGGAAGATGCAGGGCTTTCAGCACAGCATCAACTGCCTCAAGCAAAAAGAGCTGCTAGTGAACGCCAAAGCTCAGGACTGTGATTCTGCCACCCTCCCAGGGTTTTCAGGTCACCTCCATGCCACTCCCCAGATGACCCTTTAAAGGAAGAGGCAGAGATTTTAGAGGAGATGGGCCCACCCCATCCCACAGCAAGAAGGAGATGTGGTGTGCACAGAGGCATTTATCTGCTATTCCCACTGCCTGTCATAGTGCAGACAGGAGGACAGGCACTGGAGCTTCCATCTTCTCTGTTTGGTGGATACCAAACCTCATCAGCGCTCTGACACTTGCTGCCTTGAAGGACCTGCACTGCTCCCAGCCCAGAAACGCAGCTGTGGTGTGCAGGGGACCTCCACGACGTTGGGCAGCCCATGCTGTCTCTGGAAGCCTGAAGCGGAAGACCAGTCCCAGGTCCCGCTCCTTAGGAACCTGGAGGGCCATCGTGGTCCTGTCTACAGAAGCTTCCAACAGAGCTGCTGCCCAACTTGCCCATATAAGGAGGGACGAGAAGTGAGCAGGGGCCACTGCTCCTCCCCAGCTGCGGTGGGTTAACCTTGGCTGGATGCCAGGTGCCCACCAAGCTGCCCTCTCACTCCCCCTCCTCTACAGGGTAGGGGGAGAAATTTAATTAAAAGAGTACCTGGGTGAAAATAAGTATGGGGAGATCACTCAGCAATTATTGTCAAGGGCAAAAGAGACTTGACTTGGGGAAGATTAATTTAAGTTTTTGCCAATTAATAAGAGAGTAGGAGAGTGAGAAATAAAAACAAAACTAAAACCACCTTCCCCCCACTCCCCCTTCTTCCCAGACTCAGCTGCACTCCTGACTCTTCCATTTCTTTCCCCCCAAGAAGCACAGGGGGATGGGGAATGGGGGTTGTGGTCAGTCCATAACACTTCATCTCTGCCGCTCCTTCTTCCTCACGCTCTTGCTCTGCTCAACGTGGGGTCCCTCCCACAGGGTACAGACCTTGAAGAACGGCTCTAACATGGGTCCTTCCCATGGGCTGCAGTTCTTCAAGCCCTGCTGCAGCATGGGTCCTTTCCACAGGGTACAGTCCATCAGGAACAGAGTACTCCACAGGCCACAGTTCCTGCCAAGAGCCGGCTCCAGCGTGGTCTCTCCACTGGCTGCAGCTTCCTTCAGGGCACATCCATCTGCTGCAGCGTGGGGTCCTCCACGGGCTGCAGGTGGATATCTGCTCAGGCATGGTCCTCTGTGGGCTGCAGGGGGACAACCTGCTTCACCATGATCTCCAAGGGCTGCAGGGGAATCTCTGCTCCGGCACCTGGAGCACCTCCTCCCTCTCCTTCTTCAGTGACCTCGGGGTCTGCAGGACTGTTTCTCTCACGTTATTCTCACTCCTCTCTCTCACAGCTGCTGTGCAGCATTTCTTACCCCTTCTTATCACACAGGCACCACCACTGTTGCTGATGGGCTCAGCTTTGGCCAGGGGTGGGTCCATTTTGGAGCCGGCTGGAACTGGCTTTGTCCAACATGGGGGCCAGCTCCTGGTCTCTTCCCACGGAAGCCACACCTGCAGCCCCCCAGCTATCAAAACCTTGCCACGTAAACCCAGGAAAGAAGAGACTCCCATGAGGTCACTTAAAGAGAAACACGTTTATTGGGAGAGCTCCTGCTGCCTCGTAAGGCCTGGCAGAGACCTGCTGCTCACTGAGTCCGTGCCCCTCTGGACCCTCTGTCCCTGGACACCTGAAAGGGGAAGAGCATGGTCAGGCACCCAAAGAGCATGGTGCCCTCAGCCTGGCACATAGTGGGCACTGAGGCTCTGCTTCCCATCCCCTTTGTCCTCTTCCCCTGGGGCTTCCTCACCTCTCCTCTGCTCTCCTCGCTGATGCCAAATTGGGCCTTGCCTGTGCCTAGGAGCTTGGTGCAGGCACTCTAACAGCAAACGAGGATGAGGATGAGGGTGAGCACACAGCAGCTGTTGCCTGGCAGAGGTGGCATCTCTGCCCCGGGACTCCTGTGTCTGGCTATACTCATGAGGGCACAGTGGGGGCCCACTGTGGCAGAAGACACCCATGCTAAAATAGAGGGATCTGTACAGTGGGTCTGTGCACATGGTCCCCCGGTGGTTGCTGGGTGGCAGCAGCCTTCTTCTGGCCCTGCTGCCTCTTGGCCCTGTCCTCAGGTGGAAGCCTTTCTTCTACTGTCCTTTCCCTTCCTGTGCACGGGGCTGGAGCGTCAGATGGAGCACAAGTCTGGGAGCCTTCACTGCCAGGCAGGCTGTGGCGTGGGGCTTCGCTGCGCTTGGGGCAGAGTCTGCTGGAGCCAGCTTTGTTCTGGCAGTGAAGGACAAAGGGCGCTTCCCTTGCCCTTCTCTGCTCCTCTGTCCTGGACGCTTCCCTTGCCCTTCTCTGCTGCTGTCTGTCCTATGCTATGCAAGGCAACAGGGAACTCTGCTGCTGGGTTTGTCATTGTCAGGGGGCTGCTCCAGCCATAAAGGCAGCAGCTGGTTCTGCAGGTCTTCAGCGGCTTGGCTGGCCCTGTAGAAATGAGTAAGGGCCGTGAGCACCTCTTCCAGATGGTGGATCTGAAGGCCGGTGCCCGCAGAGTCTGGAGATAGAGGCAAAGCTGAGGGTCTCTCCTCATGGGAGGGGCATTGTGTCTGTGGGGAGCTGCTCCTTGGAGGAGCTACCATGTCTGATGGCAGCTCAAGTGTCCCTCTAGCCTTCCAGGGAGTGGTCTGCTTCTCCCATGGGGATGCTCTTCTCCAGTGGCAGCTCTGGTGGCCCCATGTCCCCGTAGAAGATGTTGGGGCTCTCAGAAACCTGGCCTGATTGCTCTCGGGGAGCTTTCTCACTCTGTGGCGGTGCCCGCTCTGCCTGGCCAGAAGGGGAAGGACTGTGCACATCCGCTGTGTCCCAGCGTGCTGCTCCTTCCCATCAGTGCTCGGCAGGGTCTCCTTGCTGGCGGTGCTGCTGCCAGCTGTTCCCCCATGCTCCCTTTTGCAGGGGGGTTTCTCCTCATCCTCCTGAGGCATCTTTTGTGCTGCTCCCAGGAATGCTGCTGGCCCAGAGTGGACTCAGCTATGGCAACGTTTGCAATGCAGGGACAATGGGGGCAAGTGACCCTCCCCGAGCGGAGCTGAACCGAGGGAGGTGGCAGTCACCCGAGTGTTGGACAGCGGCCAGCACAGCGGGGGCAAGCTCAGCACAGCTGGACCATGGCCAACCCACCCTGTCCTGACACCTGGCCCTGTGCAGGGCCATACAAAGCCTCTGCCCTCTCACTAGGAAGGGCCAAATCCCAGGTCCTGGCCTGCGCTGCCCCTCCGAGACGCCATGAACCGCCTGCTGGCCCTCTCGAGTCACTCGGCCTCAGCGTGTCCCCATCACCAAGGTGGTGTCCAGTGTCTGTGATGGGGCTGCCCTCACCAGCCCCATGCTTGCCCTGCTCCCTTGCTGTGACTTTGGGACAGGCCCTGGGTGCCAGGCCCTGCCCTTCCTGCCCCCCAGCTCTGCCCACCCTCACTTCTCTCTTCTGCCTGCTTGGAGATCCTGCTCACCTCCTCTTCCTCCTCTGCAGACCTGTGCTGTTCCCAGCCCAGAAACGCAGCTGTGGTATGCAGGGGACCTCCGGGACGTTGGGCAGCCCATGCTGTCTCTGGAAGCCTGAAGTGGAAGGCCAGCGAAAGGTTGAGGTAAAATTTGCAGAGTTATATTTCAACTCTGTTTTCCTAACTCACAGTTTATCTTTTTAGGTTTTCTTGTTCCATGAAATGAATATTCAGAATTTTGTACTTTTCTTCAGTTTCACATAGTTATTTAATTCACATGGCATTTTTTCTTCTCCCTGAATGGAAAACAAAGTAGCAACACTGTGAAAATTCTACCGTCTCCATTGCCTTTCCTATGTGCCCTCAGGAGGGGGAAGAATCGTAGCATTCATTAGATAAAAACAGCAGTTCTAAACAAACCCTTTGTTAATACAAATGTCTGCCTCATGGTTTCAGACAGCCAAATCAAGCTATGCACTGAGAATTGTTTACAGTCTGAAAAGTCACAGACAGGTACATGAAGTGATACCACATTTCTTCTTTAATGTTCAGTGGGAATTCAAAGGATTACTCAACAAATTATATACTCTGATTTCTTGAAATTGACAGATGAGTAGAAGTAATGTTGTACTTATTGCTGAGCTCTTATGATTTTACTGCTTGTAAACTGATATGAAAGACTCGAACAGTAGGAGAGGACCATCTTTACTTAATTTATACATTTTATTCAACCAAAGGGAACATTTTTTCCCTTTTCTGGGAGTAGAATGCACAGTGTCTTTTGCAATAACTTTGCACACATGTTCATCGTGGCTCACAATGGCGGGTGGTTTCTCATCTTTATACCATCTTTTAATCATAAATTTTCTATGAATCATGGAATGTTTTCACTTGAAGGATTCACGGGATCGACATCTGTTGTGTAGAGTGATACAGCTGAAGAAGACCTAATGCAGACTGTTTAATGTTACTTAAAAATTAGAGATTGCAGAGAAAGTTTTTACACACACTCCCAAGCCATTTATGTATCTTCCACAGCTCCTTCCCAATCTTTCTGTCCTATATATCCCAGTTCACACCACCTTTTTCCTTTTGCCTTTTGTGTACTTTTTAAAAGGAGGACAAGAAAAAATGTCTGGCACAAGAAAGGAATGACTCATTGTTTTGTATAACCAAGAAGAAAACCACCTTGCAAAAAAATGCTTCATTGCTACTTATATACTAGCTAAATGCATTAACTTGGTATTATTTATGAGACAATAGACCCTAGTTAGGTGTAAGGTCCATTCTGCTCATTTGCAGAGTTATTTGCAAAGGTTTACTTGTATTATAAACAGTGAAGCCAGAGAAATTGTGGGAGAAAAAAAGGTGGTGGGGTTTTTTTTATTTTTCAGAATAGGGAAACGAAGGAGCAGAAATCATAATTTACTTATTTAAGGTAACATAGGAAACCTGTAGCAGAAGCGGGAATTGAATTTGTTATCTAGGAATCCTACCAGAAGTACATGCCTTGTGTCTTGTCTCTAAAATTGGCCCATCATCACATTGTAGTTTTTCTGTTGAATCTTATCTGATAGTTTTGCCAATTGTTAGACTGTGGCTTGGGAGATTTCCAGGTTCTGATGTACAGTGTACATGTTTGTTTCTTTGTGTGTGTGTTTTGTTTTTTTTTAATAAGAGATTCAAGAACAAATACAGGCATAAAGTGACAGTGAAAGAAGTAATTTTCCACATCACATCTTCCAATTATGTATAATCCCTTTTGCATGTCATGTTATTTGCATCTGCAGATAGTCAGAATTGGTCTCAGCCATAGCATGTGTGCATGCAGAAAACTTCTAAGTGTTTGGAGCATGTAACCTATATTTTTTGTAGTCCGCCATGTAAAAATGACAGAAAGTTTGGAAAAATCATCAAATGTTTACTATGCCAGGCAAAAATGATAAGGTACACATGCTCATAACTGTAATCTACACATATATTATACAAAAGATCTAATGATTGATATCATTATATAAACTTTTCAACTGGACATTTCTAAATGTTTTTCTACCCCACAGGATGATGCCAGGCCCTGCTGATTTTGCAGGATGGGTATGAAGTTGGTGGAAGACCACATTCACATTAGGTTCACTACTGAGTTCAGATGTTGCCAAAACTTGCAGAATAAGCTATCACCAAAAGAAAGAGGGCAGATTTTCCCTGGATCTAGTTGCATTACCTGGAACCCAGGAATTTGACTCAGATGGTGTCCAGCCTGCCTCCATAGGCTAGTGAACTTTACCAGGGGCAAGTCCCACTGGGACTTGAAAAAGTCTGGATACACAGAAAGAAAGCTTAGTGCATCTGGAAGTTACTAGTAGGGAGCAGAGACAACACTGAAAGAAAAAAAGTATGATTGAAAGAGTATGACTGAAAGGTGGGAAATGGATGAAAGAGACTGGCAAAGTGAGGAGAAAAAGGAAGAGTTGTGCACAGAGACTAGTAGGGACAAGAGAGGGGAAATATCTTCTCATTTTAGAAATCTGGAGCTCACCAGAAAAAAGGAAGGGGATCTCTTGATCCTGTTTTAGTACAGTGGGTATAAAGACTATGTGACTCAAAAGGACTGAAATCAGTTGGATGAAAACACTGCTGAAATAATTCTAATGGCTTTTTGGTTGTCAAATAAGCTACCTTTCCCCACCATTTCTGTGTTTGCTGGGCTGTCTTGGCCCACCTGAAGCAGCCCAGTGACACTCCCAGTGAATCCATCTGCCTTTGGATCTGGTCCCACAGGGGAACCATTCCACCAGCCCCTAAAACCCAACCCTTCTTGCATGAAACACAGCTATTGTTTAACAGTTCAGAGCAACAAGCTGAGAGCAGGAAATGAAGAATAATGTCTCTCCACTTGAAACAGCTAATTATACTTGTGTTGATCTAGTGTTAAACTTTCCTGTTATCATTGGCTATACAGTTTTGTGTATCTTGCCTTGTGCTGAAGTTTTCTGGTGGCTTCCTCTTGGGCTGCAGCCTGTGTTATGCAGAAATGTGGGGGAGCCTTATTCAACACCAGCTGCACCCTGCATTTCTTTGAGCACCGCGTGCCAGTATAGCTGTACTTTTAACATCAGATTGCCTTTGGTTAGGATGTCACACCACACATCTAAGAATGGAAGTTTCAATGCCACCTTGAGTAAGTATCATCAGCTAGCAATAAGATCCCTCCAGGCAGCGGACAACTGGAGCCAATAATTTCAGTAGCAATATCCTCTATTTTACTAAAGGAACTTCAGAAGCCCAGCACTTTTTTTTTTTTTCCCTTCAGAAGCCCAGCTCCTAAATTTTTTTCATCTCAAAGTCAAGAATTTCTTCCTGAAATAAAATCTGAAGAGGATGTCTTTGTTGTAGAATTAATTCAGGTAATCAGCACTAACATCTCTGCGGCTAGATTAGTTTAGCCAGCAGTAACAAGAAAATTATAGCCAAGTTACTGAGTCCTTGGGGCTGGACTCATTCACAGGCAAAATCTGGAGGCCCTTTGTTCTGAAGCCACCTAAGGTACTCACTATTTCACAACAAATTGAGGCACTTGACTCTTCTGTGGTGCCTTCCCACAATTATCTGCTTGTGCCCAGAAAAGCTTGGTCCATTTGAGGGCTTTGCCCTCGTGGTAAAATAGGATGGGATCCAGAGGTTGCCCAATCAGATGAAATAGAGACCTGAGCTTTAGTTCCTTCACCATAAAAGCAGCTGGCCCACACTAAACACACCACCAGAATTCAGTACAGTGATTATGTGTTAAAAATGGAAGTTAAATGTAATATCCAAGTGCACTCTATAATGAAGACATACAAGACGCATATACATAGCTTCACAGTTCCAGCTATGAACAGCCATGTATTTCAGTGTAGCCTCAGGTGTAGACTGGTACGGAAACTCAGAAGAGCTCCCATAAAGAGACGTGTTCAGGTATCAGGTTTCCAGGAGTTGTCCAAGAAATATGTTTGGGTGGGAAACAGAACTATTCATTCAGACTGGAATTTGAAACCCTCATAATTTGGGGAGAAGAGAATGCTTCATATTGTTTTGGTTTTGTGAAGCTGGATTTTAATGACAAACTTGTAATATATTGTTCACATACTGTCTTCCTTTGATAAAAGGAACATTTTGAATGACAGGAAGTAAATTCCCCCTCCCAGACTTTTAAGAGTAGCAGCAAGACCATACATCTTTTCCCAAATTTTAGAAGAAACTTAGTTTCTTTTTATTCCATTCTGCAACGCAGAAGGAAAATTATGTATATCTTTGCATAACGCAGGTTTATATATAACTGTCCTCTCAATATTGCTGCTTATATCAAGGTCTGACGGGCATTGTGCTGGTTTCTGGCTCTGTACAGTACCTGGCATTTTTTACTACTTCTATATTAGCATACTAAACAGGGCCAGGTCATGATGTTAAATTACTAGCACACCTCTTGGCATTGTTTTGATCCAAAGTAATACTCTTCCAGAGAATGCCTGGACACAGTTTTCAGGTCNTTTCTCAATTCAACTGCTATGTGAATAACAGCTATTCTAGTTTTCAGTCTTTACAGCAGCCCCAGCAGTCACAATCCTTTGCATTAGCACAGTGGATATAATTTTTAAAAGTTTGATTTGTCTTCTGTAGATAGGCACACAGTCAATTTGGATAGCTCCCACCTTTGATGAAGATGTAAGTAGCCAGTAAAACAAATGAAAAACAAAAGAAAGAGAATTTTATTCAGTGTGACTGCATGACAGATGAATAACACAAGTATATGTCTTAGCCAATAGGAAAAAACAGACTGACCAAAGGTTATGGCTTACAGGCATAAATTCATCCTCTGTGATGAAATGTAACCAGATACTACTAGTTTCAACTTTGAAGTCTTCCTGAGCCTGTAAGGTTACAGATCTAAACACATCTCTACCTCTAGTTGGCACGTCTCTTTATTTACTGCATTTTTTTAAAATACAAAAATAAAAGAAAGGAACTACAGCAAACTATGACATGCTAGGATTTTCAAACTTCTTTAAAAAAAAACAGGTTATATTCCATACCACAGTTAATGATCTGTTAAAAATACAAGGCACAAGATTTAATACTTCAAGCTGACAATCCATTTTGCCCATATTTCTTCCTAACAAGCATGTATACAGTTAAAGAATAATCATGATAATAATGAATAATCATGAAAATAATCTATCCTTGGAGTAAGGTCTGCATTTCTTCTTCCACTTGTGGAAAAAATTGCTTTTTAAAACTTCATCATTTGGAATCATCTTCTCTGAGTACAGTGTGAAAAAACAAACCAGATATAGAATTGGACAATGGTTAAAACTGTCTGCTGTGTTACTAGGATCTTCTAGTGAGGTCTTTCTATTTTAATACTAATGTTAATGTGAAAGGAGAACTAACAACTTTGGTAAGGGTGGTGAATACTGGTTTTCTTGAGTAATAATGTCTGTAATTCCCTTCAGTAAATGCATAAACAGAGTAGGTGAATCAGCCCTGCTATGCTGAAGCACAGTCTTCTGCCAGAGGATGCTGCCTGAAATGAGTGAGACTATAGATGGACAACACTTGTATTCAGAGAGAGTAAAAATATCAAGATCTGCTCATGAGGCTGCAGAATTTTCTTGCATAGCTATGTGAAGAGATGTGAGCCTTACCTAATATAACTGTATCAACAGTTGTTTCAGTAGTATAAAATTTTT